>JANSTQ010172872.1:1286-19969 GCA_026167885.1 Bergia puertoricense
TGAGTAATTTGTCCTTGTTCTAGTCCTTGCCCTTGTCGTTGCCCCTGTCCTTGTCCTCGTCCTTACCCTTGTCGTTGCCCCTGTCCTTGTCCTCGTCCTTACCCTTGTCGTTGTCCCTGTCCTTGCCCTTGCCCTTGCCCATGTCCTTGCCCTTGCCCTTGTCCTTGCCCTTGCCCTTGCCCATGTCCTCGTCCTTGCCCTTGCCCTTGTTCTTGCCCTTGTTCTTGCCCTTGTCCTTGTCTTTGCTCTTGTCTTTGTCCTTGTCGTTGCGCTTAGATAGAAACAGATTTGAGGAACATCATTTTTACCATTCATAAAATTTTTCAGTTTGTTCATTAGTATCCAAAGTTCAGTATCGCGAGTACAGGCGTCTATTCTAAGACAAGCTGACTCCATATCATCAGCTGCTTTGAAAAACGATAAATGCAATGATCTTTCATTGAACTTGAAACCTTGATCCTCATTCCCAGGTCTTTGCGTGACAATGGTGGTATAAAGAAAATCGTCCCTATTGCTAACAATGTTCGCAACGCGAGAGGTGAGATGTACTCTCCCAAGATCGTGAAAACAGCCAATCAGGTACGTTGTCTGGCTTGACGCCGGGGGGCCCGGAGCTCCAGGGAGGTGTGTATATGGGGGGATGCTTCCCCTGAAAATATTTGAACTTTAAACTCTCTCGTGTTCCAGTGATTAGTTTGAGCTGAATTTTTTACCATCTGGGATTGAGAAGGGGGGCTTGCTTACACCCGACATTCCCCCCAGTGACTTCCCTATGTGACAGTTGAGCAGGGACTGGAACCAGTGGTTAGTTAACGCTGAAGATAAGTATTTTCAATTTGAAATGGGGAAGAAGAGTTAATTTCTCAGGTTGAATGCTAAGATTCGTCTTTTGAATCAATTGATGAAACTAGCGAGCCATATATTTTAAATCATTTAAAGGGATTGGAGCTAGTTTAGTTGTTTGTATGAATTTTCTTACTTTAAAAACAGTTGATGAAAACTCGCTACTCGCGTTTTCCATTTTGTTTTTCATTAAGAATAGAGGTGATTGGTGGTAATTGTTTTTTAAAATTTGTTAAATCACACTTTTTCAATAAGTCGACCATATTTAAAGAAGTATTTTTTCAAATTGGACATTCAGAGTGACTAACTACCAAGATGCGGCGATTCAGTGTTGTATGTTTATTGGTCATTTGCCGTTATAGCATTATCACCGTCACCATCAGCACTACGTGAATTTAATTTTAATTTATTTGTTTGTTTGTTCGAAGACTGTGTCAGATCGGATAGCCTCATAGTGGGTTTTAAGCTTAAATTTTTAGAATGTGACGTCCTTTAAGCTCCAGTAAAGGGGGAAAGATGCGTGAACTTGTAATAATGATAATAACGATAATGGCGATGGCGATGGTGGTGGTGGTGAGGGTGATGATAACGATATTTAATTAGGATAGTTCCGTCACCGAAGTCATTTGAAGCTTGCTGAGAGATACCCCAATTTTTGCAGGTGCTCATAACAGTATGGAACCTGAAGGACCTCCGCGGGTCAATTAAGAAAGAGGGCTGGGAGTACACAAAGGAATTGACGGACCAATATGGCCAGGTACCAGTCCCCAGACCCTACGATGAGGTCTCGCTACCGAGAAACCCACAAAACAAAGTAGTACACCCAGACACAAGTACACGGCCAGTAAGGACTGAAGAGGCTGCGATTCCCGATCCTAGATGGGAAGAAAGCCGAAACAGGCCATCTCAACGATATATGGCCGAAGATGGGTACGAAGCTGACGACGATAGCCGAAGAAAAAAGGTGCCAGGTCGGAATCAGCGAGAGGACTTTGAAATGCAAGACATGGGAGGATATCGAGAAATTGATCATCGAGATGAGTCACGTGACGTGTCGCATGCACCCCCTTCGTATGGCGCCAGTTCAGGACCCCCCGCAGAACATCAGTATGCCGTTGTTGACAAAAGTAAAAAGAAATACAGAGAGAAAGTAACTGTTGAAGGTGGACCGGCGAGTGATTCTTGGGTGTGAAGTGTGGGAATCACCAACCATTTTGGACATCTGATATATTATCTTCAGCCACACGCTGACAGATTCACGTGTTTTAGCTCCAGTTGTTCAAGTTGTATTTCGACTTACCGAGATGTCAGCGTTTATATCATGTTGGGCCTGTATGTTAGAGGACTTGGTCAAGTTTACAGTCCTGACACCAGTTTTGCTACGCAAGCCATATAGTACTGACGTGGGGACCAAAGAAGTAAAATTTATAAGGCGAAACGGGAATTACTGTGTTAGGGTGTAACTAATTTAACATTGGCCGAGATGTGGTCTCTGAGAGTTAGTTTGGTAGAAAAAGCGCTCGGTTGATAGGTAGTTGCAGAAATACAAGTCGTTGCCCTTCAAAGGGCAGTAACTCACATTCCCATCGACAAAGCAGCGAATCGCGTAATTGTTTTTAAATCGTCCTTGTTTTTTCAGGCATGATATTTTTGTAGTCTAGCTTTTTCTCGTTTGGATATGAAATTCAGTTTTGCTTTTGCTGGAGAAAAGCACAAACAATTTCAGTTGAATCCAAATCCTATCCAGTACTTTTATAGATTACCAAAACCAGTTCAGTCTCGTCTGGCCTGCAGCAGGAACGAAGGAGTCTGAGACTAACTATAGAAAAGACAACGAGCTGAATGATATTTCTCAAGACCGAAGTTGAACTCTACTGCGACGAGATATATTAAGAATAAGACGTCGAAAGTCTAGGTATATTGTTGTCCCCAGAGCCCACGTTTCTTTAAACTGAGGCGGAATAGCTATAGGACGTGGGATCTGGGAACAAATGTGGGCTGACTTTTTAGTGCTCGTGTTCTTGTTTGTTTATGCTTGTTCCCAGGCCCCTTCTGTTGTCGGCCAGATGAGAATGAGGCGGATTTGAAAATGCGGTGATTGAAACATTTGGGGACAAAAAAAAATTACTGATATTTTGGACAGTTCTGGGTACACATTCTGTGTATTTATGTACATCAACTTTGTTAGGCATTCGTAAATTCTAAAAAAAGTTAAGATTCGCCCAAAGTTCGAAGAAAATTTGTTTTTTTATCCATCATCTGCCTTTCATCGTAAAAAAATTCTGAAAATAGTCAAAATATTGTTCATTCAGCTTTGTCTATAAAAGCAGTGGCAAAGAAAAGATTATATATTAAAAAGTTAACTTAAATCTGTTCGTATTAGTGATTTTTCATTTTATTATCTAGTTAGAAAATTAAAATAAATAAGTACAGTAACAGGGGTGGAAACGAACTTTGTTCCGTACTGACCAGGGGGGACAGTAGCAAATGGAATCCTCCGGCCCGACAAAAATTTCACCAGCCCGTAACAAAATGTTTTTTTTAAAATCTAAATCGTTTTTGTTCAGGTAAAATATGTGTTTTAAATAAGTCAACGGTTTAACTCGTCTTTCAAAAGGTGAAGTTCTCCTTGTCCCGTAATACATCCATTAATGGAGTTGTATATATCCATTGATGGAGTTGTACGTCCTTTATAATTATTAAGAATTTTAAAGAATACAAACGTCTTAAAAAGATTGCAAAAGTTTCATTTCTGGTCCAAAGTGAAGCTCACATCGTAAAAAACAATACTTGATGAGTTACAGTACTGTACAGTTACGTTATAGTGGTATTTCTTTACAATATCAATTCTCTGGTGTCCTGCACGTGTGTCTTTTTTCTGCAAAACGTACAGGCCAGGCGGGCCGGTGCTTCGTGAAATCTACCGGCCCGAGGTGAAATTTTGCGGCCAGTGGCCGTCGGGCCGGTGTTAATTTCCACTTACTGAGTAAATATTGACAACCATTAATCTGTAGTAGTGTTTGTATTGCTTACTTGACACGCCGTGTAAGGGAGATATTTGAACTGTAAAAAGTTTTGACCACGAGCGAACCAGTGGTAACCTAATCTAGTTGTGTTTGAGCTCGAGATGTAAAATGAAGCGGAAGCATTTATATTAAGCTATTTTTACGTGATCCTTTTTCTCTAGATCTGAGGACGTTGTGTATGATGTTAAATAAAAGCTATTTTGTTCAACAATGACTGCAACTTTATTTGATACTCGATTATATTGGGAGAAGAGCAAAAAGGTGACATTGAGTAGCGAAGTGTCTACTCGCTAGGTGTTTTGAAACAGATTCTTATATCTTGAGACTTTGTCACTGAATTGTGAACCATAAGCCAGTGTGTTCATCCAATTGCAGGGGTCAACCAACGACCAAGTAGGCGATTGAACCTAGCGCCCAAACATAAGTAGCTTTGTGATTAGCTGTGCACTGGTTGATGGGATCAACCTAGTACTAGCATCGATCTAATCGAGAGGTGGATTTTGGACACGCGTTTCACCATATAAACAGTTGAAGTAAAGAAAAGACAAGACACTTTATTGAGGGTGACACATTTTACACGTAGTAATAATGTGGCCCTCACCACAACACCGGAATTACCCTACTCTCTTCGAGAAGTGTGTGGATTCTTTAGCATTTCAGGAGACTAGACCAACGGCTTAACGCCCCTGTCCACGGACCTTTTGGTTGGCAATCAGGGATCTTAACAACTGCGGTACTGACGCAGTTAACTCGCCATGCCCGATCTGTCTCGAAATGTCTAACTTTTGCTGTTTAAGGCAATTTTTTTTTCAATAACTATTTTGGAAAAGATAGTCGGTGTCTAGTATTTTAAACTGATCTTCAAAAAAGCCTTGTTCCAAATAGTGTTTAGTGCAAAAGGCGACAATTTCAAGTGTTGATAGAATTGACTGATAAATCCAAAAGCCAATAAAACAATATTTTTGACGATATTAACAAATTACCTCTTAGAATTGATGGAGAAAGTATATGCGACGGCAGGAACGGATATATTTTGTTTGCTTGTTGAGTTCACTGATGTATTACTTGAAAATAAATAAGGATATGTTGCAAATTTGCACATTTCTAGAGCCAGACACACCGCGTAGTTCTGACTCAATACAGTGATACCCACACTTGTTAACTCTTGCATGTAAACCAAATGCAAAAGTTGAAATGCCTGCTGGGTTTGCCCTGGCGTGGGGTCATCCTCCGCACATGAAAACGGGCCCTGTGCTTAGTTGCAGAATGTACTAGAGTGTACATGCGTAAAAACAATCAGTTTGCTATCAGTTCAGTTGCCTTTTGGAGTATAGTTCAGCTTTTTTTCAAGTTCATTATGATTTTATTTTGGACGCCGGTCATTTTTCAGCAAACCTTCCGTAACGGTAGGAAAAAGAGGGGAGAGGAGGGTCTCCCAAATGAAATGCTTATCGGCAAAACACGATTTCTTTATTTAATAGTTCATAATATATTAACAAATAATAGATATATGTTTTGTATGGGGATCATCTGGAATAACTAAAAGAGCTAATAAATTGATCCCCTAAAGGATCAGTCAGGGTCAGTCTTCTCTTTACGCCTAACTGATTGAAGCACCACTACAAGAGTAATGCGCACATTATTATAAATTGGTTTAAAAACGTAGGTCAGTAAATCGACTGACGTGTCAATTTTATTCAATTCAAATATGAGGACTATAAATTCCAATGCTAAAAAGGACTACAGCGAGGCTTCACTTCGTAAAAGAGATTAATGTCGCCCCAAAAAACGGAGATGTCGCTGTTGGTTTTTATCAGTTGTTCTCAGTAAACTCCTGTGGCTTGTCTTTGATTAGCAGGAAGTTTGTCGCCCATTTCTAAGGCCCCAAACACACCAACAAAATGGCGGGTTTTCCACCCATAATCCTATACTCTTTGGGAGCGCCCTGCCTCCTCTCTCCCTCCCGGAAAACATTGTTAATAATAATATTCACAGCATATTTTATGATACGGTCAATTTTGACGTCGTGTTCTCGATATTTTTAAAAAGCACCAATGACGCTTTGCTGTCCATTTGTCTGTCGCGGGTTTGGGAGACTGGGCTCAAACTAATCAGACACAAAGCAAAATCCCAATACAGAAAAAGCGTTGTTGCTGTAAGCCTTCTTTGAGCGGCTAAAGTTGCCCCAAAGGATGGATTTAGATTATTTAACATTTTAATCGAGTAGATGTACTATCATCAACCAGGGAAAAATGTGATTTGGGCACTTACGATTTTTTCAACGCGACTCGACAATCGGCTGGCGGCCGATCTGCTCTTTGGTAAACTAAACATCTAGACTAGTTAAGTTATGGCGAGTTATTCATGTGAGATGATCTCTGAAGTGGTAAGTAGTAAGTTGTGCGAAGGTTTAAGTATTCTTGTTGATGTACTTTTTTCAAGTTTTGATAAGCAGATGCTGTTCATGTCATTACATGTATTCGTATTAAAGTTTGCGTTCGTTTGTGCGCTATTCGAGAATAAGATTCACGGGCTAGTCTGTTGATTCAACAGAAGTTCTAGATAAATTCGTCAATTTCCTTTTTAAAACTGATTTGCCGCAACGTTTTACAAACAGTTTTGAAATGCATACAATGCATTTAATCAATCGCGATGAATGAATTTATTTTACAATCCGCCATGTTCTTTGCCCAGTTGACCGAGTGGAACTGGGCCTAATGTCACGTGGTTGTGAAACCCGACAATGATTGGTTCTTTCAAATTGTAGAACCGTGGCGGTTCGGACAAACTTCGGGATTCTGCGAGTCTTCGTCTTCCTTTGAAGTGAGCTTAAGTGTACTGTTGGGCAATTTAAAATAGGTAGTTTTTTCCTTAGTTTTAGAGGCCATTGTCTTTAAAATTGATTAAGAAGGTAGCCTGAAGTATTTATACGTAAAAGTTTAAGTTCTTGTGTCTTTACTTGGAAATTTGGACAAAGAAGAGACTTCAACATTTTCCCGCCGTTTTTGTTATCGAAACTTGAAAATGGCAACCATTGCCAGCAATCCGATAGTGAGTCCTTTGCAGGTAAGATCTAGCTTGAGATTACTTAACATCTGCCTCCTTGTTTCTATAAAATGGAAGGGATTTCTTAATGATCTGAAGTGAGACAAGGTTGTTGCAATCCTATTTATACGTGAGAGGAAAGCATTAAAGAAATGCTGATAAAATATGCAATCGGTCGATCAACTTACCCGACGAAAGCGACCGTTATTTCTGGACAAAGATTTGACATATTTCCAAGATCACAAAGCTAGAACATAAATGAAGCTCTTTAAGTACCAAGTGTAGAAAACTGGTTTTTTGAATAGCATTTTTTGTTTAATTTCGACTCGAATACTGAATCGATTACTATCAACAATTTCTTGCAACACTTCGAGGAAACAAAAGAATGATTCTATTAATTTTAAATCTTCTTTTTACGTTACCCTGCAAAGAATTTCGGATGATCTTAATTTTGGACAAGAATAGTGCCCGAAATGTAAAATCACCCTAAATTTTTAAGCGTCCGAAATGTTTACAACTTTGGAAAAAGCTTTAAAGTACTTTCTTGTGATGCCATCAGGCATTAAAGTGTCTATAACCCTTTGGCGGATTTTGTTGATTTTGAACGTATACAACCTCCAGATACGAAAGGCAAAAGAAAAATTTCGATTCAACTTTATCTTCAACCTGTAATTAAGCATCAAAGTTGCCAAAATTGCCATGCCCTTTTGGACTGACTGAGTTCCATAGGATTGGTGACAAATTTATGTGCATGACATAACACAAGTAACCCAGCAAGCTGCTCTTGATTGCAGCTGTCATTGCAGCATTCTAGCATATATTATCGAAGCAATTTTTCTGTTTTCAACTAACCAATCGTCAGAATGCGGCAAGGCATGAGCCAAACTTTGCTTCCAGTTGTTTTGACTTACTTGTTCTACATTGTCATCACATTCATACCAGTTTTTCACCAAATTCTCTTATACATGGCCCGCTACGAAGGGTGTGGCAAAATGGGTAATTACAGTACAAAGAAAAGGCCAAATCAAAAATGTTTTTTTTGCTATTCGTTTTGGGAAGTTTTAAATATTTCTAACATGTATACAAAACCCACCAAAGAGTTATAGACACTTTAATGATTACATATCAATTTAAGCCAATAAACAAGATATAGCAATAATTCAGGTTAGATGTTGTTTAGATCAGATGCCCTTTTAAATCGCTGGAAATAAATATTTATATTCCATTTTGCAGCAGTTTGGGTTAATCCATTATTTGCACTCAGCATGCAGATGGTGATTTATGGCAACTTCAAAAATAATATAACATTTAGAAAAGTAGCAATTTGGCCCTTCTGAAAACAACCATCTACAGGGCCTACCCATTGAAAATTAAGGTGCCACGACCATGTGCATAGGGGGCAGAGATAAAAAAAATGTAGTGACCCAAGAATTATATTTTCTCAATGGTGTATCTGTAAAACATTTAGGGTACAATAAAAAGTTCTATTATTTCTACAGTTTTTGCTTCAGTCTAGATCATGTTTTGTTAGAATAAATTTACTTTAGGTATGATTTGGTAAAGTGTTCAGAAGTTTTAATGACTTTTTTGTGTCTCAGAATTGAAAAGCCGAAGTAAAATGCCCATAATTTGAATGGCGGCCAAAATCTTTTGCAAGTAATGTGAAATAACAGGAGGTTCAAGTTATCTTCACTGTTATAAAGGGAGAATGAGCTTGACAGTTTCAAGTTCCTAAGAACTCTAGTTTTTGACAGTTGACTGTAGTTGCACTTATTTTCTTTTTTGTTTCCAGGAGCACAACATGAACTCTGTTGTGAACATGAAGAGTCCCAGCAAAAAGAAGAAGCGGCTTTCAGTTGAACGAATCTACCAGAAGAAAACCCAGCTGGAACATATTTTACTCCGACCTGACACTTATATTGGCTCTATTGAGCCCAACACAGAGAACATGTGGGTCTATGATGAAGCCACAAAGTCAATTATAAACCGACCCATTACTTTTGTTCCTGGACTCTACAAAATATTTGATGAAATATTGGGTAAGTTTTTAGTATTTGGTCACTCAAAGCAAAATGAAAAAATTATAGAGTAGGTACACGTAAAATGGGTGAAAAATAAATTATCAATAATCAAAAGGGATGAAACCTGGATAATTCCCAGTGACAGAGAACTTGTGGTTAATTGTCTTGGAAGGGAAGTTTGTAGCTAGATCTGTTGGTTTGCAATTATTTTTGCTTAAATCCACCCTCTGAATATGGAACCATTAATCTACTTCATTTGAAATCGAAATCTGGTAAAAAAAAAACTGGCATAATCCTAATCTGTTATACTCAATAGGATCAGTGAGCCTGTGGGAGTTGTTTTAAAAATCTGGCCAAATTTTTTTGGAAAATCCACCAATCTGCAAATATTTTCGCCAACCAAACTTTGTACCAATTTTAAAGCATCAAGGGATTTCTTTGCTTAATCTGTTGATTTTAATCCAAAAGTTGATGATTGATATTCTGATAATATTCCTTCAGGCTTTTTGCTAGATTTATCATTTTGGCTGTGATGTAGTATGTGAGTGAATTCAAATGAAATTTAAGTTCTATCATGAACAGCTTTAAACATAATTGATATAAAACATAATTATTTCCCAAGTTGGTTCCAAATAATTAGAAACTTATTATTCCTTTCATTACAGTTAATGCTGCAGACAACAAGCAAAGGGACCCAAACATGACTACTATTAAAATCAACATCAACCCGTAAGTCAGAACAGTAGAATTGGTATTGAAATACAAGTCCACAAAGACTTATAAGTAATTATTTTGTTTCAAAGGTTCCAAGCTAACCTAATCAAATTTTCTGGCATCCTTTATCACTTTGTCAATTTCATCTCTGCTTGTTCTGCAAAACTGTGTCAAAGATTTTTTTTATTACTTGCATAGCAAATTTTTCGGAGCCCTGATAGATCAAGTTAAAACTGTCTTGGGTTAACAACTAATTCATAATCCTAACACTGTTTTGTAGTTTACCTATTTTTCTGTCTCCTAAAAATCAAGGGAAAAAAGGTTGGATTGCCATATACTGTTTCAATTTGTGCTCAAAAATGATGAGTCAGGGGTTTCAAAATCAAAAAAATACGTTTTTAATTAATTGGAGCTAGAACAGGCAGAGTAGGAGTTGGAAGTTTATCGAGGGCTAGAGATTCTCATGTAAACAGAGTAAAACTGTGGTGAAATAAGCATAAAAAATGAGACTAGTAAACCTTGTTTGCAATGTAAGACACCTGGTTTTGAAACCCCTGTAAGTGTTAATAGGAGTTACTTTTGATGAAACCTACATTTGCAATATCACAACAGCAGCAATTCTGAGATGTTTAGAAAACTGTTTGATCCAATCTTCTATTTTGCCTACCTAACCTTGCAAATGAACCTTCCTACTTGAAAAATTAAGGAAACCCCTACACTAACCAGCTATTTTCAATATTAATACATGTATTATTGTCATCTACTTTCAATTTATGGGGTCCCTATATACCCAAGGCAAAATTAATAGCAACATATTTGTAACAGGACATTAAACAATTTCTCAATGCCTAATTGTATCTTATTCTTTATTTAGGGAGCAAAATGTAATCAGTATCTGGAACGATGGCAGAGGTATCCCCATTGAAATGCATAAAGAGCAAAAAGTTTATGTTCCAACTTTGATCTTTGGCCAGTTGTTGACTTCGAGCAACTATGATGATGACCAGAAGAAGGTCACTGGGGGTCGAAATGGTTATGGTGCTAAACTGTGTAATATCTTCAGCACCAAGTTTGTTGTGGAAACCAATGCATCTGAATCAGGAAAACACTTTAAACAGGTATTATATGCCAATATCTTGCATCATAAGAATTTGCATACTTTTATTATAATTATTCTGTAAAGATACCATCAATTCAGGGTTCACATAGTCATTTTAAAAAGTCTTTGAATTTCATTTTTCAAGGATTTGAAACCCCTTGAATTTGGCTTTGGTCCTTGAAATTCCTTGCTAATGATAATTGTTTCAAGATAATGTTAAGTTATTAGTTTTAGTAAAAGGATGTGTTCTTGGCACTTTGTTTGGTATTTTCACTTGTTAGTGATCAGATATTGTTAAAGGTCAATTGATGTGCAAAATGGCACCAACCCATCTTGCAGAAGTCCTGTTATTTCAAGCCCTATTGTCAGAACATATTTTTGAATTTAGACCTGGACAAACAACATGACTAAAGCAGAGGAACCAAAGATCAAAGATTCTAAGGGGAAAGATTTCACCTGTGTGACCTTCAAACCTGACTTGGCAAGACTCAAGATGGAATCCCTGGATCCTGACACTGTTGCATTGTTAACGCGCCGGGCCTATGATATTGCTGGTGCTTCTCGGGGTGTAACTGTGATCCTTAATGGTGAAAAAATCAAGGTACAGTAACTGCCCTAGCAATAGATGTCTACATAAAAATTCTGTCAATAGGTTTTAGCACAGTCTTAACATTTCAAAAAATAAGGTGGCATAAAAACCAGTTGACAGACTGTTTTAAATACTTTCTCAAGTAACAGTCCTTGTTAGAACTGTAGAGATTACAGCAGGAGAGCTGCTGTGTAAATTAAAATTGCAAATTATTTTCAATTAGTTAAATTTTCTCATCTTGTTGTACAATGCTCCTGAAAGGTGTGAAATCTGAATTTTTTTTTTCTGTTACTTCCATTTTGATAAACAAGCACATTTTGTTTTAAAGACATAGGTTCCTTTGGTAGTTGGAAATGGCAAGAACTTTGGAATTCTCTATCTGGGAACAAAAGCTAGCAAAACACTAACCCTAAGCTGGTGAATTTAGAGCTGTGTTTCCATTAACCCTATCTGGTGGTTGAGGGGGGGGGGGGGGAGAGAATGCCCACACCAGATTCAAACCACTAGAGCTCACCAGCCATTGAAGATCCAGCAGTGATATTCAGTGACTTTCTAAAATTTAGTGGAAAGTCATTTGAAATGCTGTATATGTCCTGTCAGATTAATTAAGCCATTGCCATGGCAATCAGTTTTCATTAATGGGTTTCATTAACAGCATTCTATAACCAATTCTATTATTACACTCAGGGATTTCAAAACAAGGTGTCACACGTTGCAAGCAAAGTTTACTAGCCTACTTTCTGATGCCTAGTTTCAACACAGTTGCTCAGACACCAATTATAGTTGCAGTTACATCAATAAACCACCAACTCCTATTCTACTTGTTCCAACGCCTATTAGTTGGTCTTTTTAAAACCCCTGACACTGTATTGATAATTTTTGAGGGTCACGTAGTACTTAAAACAGTAGTATTAAAACTGGTTTTTTTTGTTCTCGTAAGTAATCTTATTGCTACTAGTAGTTTTAGGAAATCTGGATGTGAAATTAAGAATTTTTTCAACTGACCCAGCGAGGTTTATTTAACTGGCCCAGAAAGTTTTTTTGGCTGATGCGACAAGAAGGTTAGCCTGCCAGCCCAATATATGATAATATCAACATAAATGTTGAAACCAGCAAAATTTCAGACACTAGCAGACAAAGGTTGCAGGTGGCACTACCTTTCTGTGTGCAGAGAACTGAGAAACAAAATGATGAAGGAACAAGTATCACAAAAAACATGGATTCACAATTTTGTGAATCATTCTTCTGGGAGCTTAACTGTATTTAATTGAGTTTAATTGTATTTTTGAGACAGTTTTACAGGGCTGCAACCAAAATAATTGGCTTTGGTCATCTTTTTCCCCTTTATTTTGCACCCTGGAAATATAATAATACTAATATTATTTAATAAATAACTTTGTTTACAGGTCAACAACTTCAAAGATTATGTTGATTTGTACCTGAAAAGTGCCATGAATGATGAGGAGTATGAGGAGGATAAAAAGCCAAAAGTTATTCATGAAGTGATCAACAAGAGATGGGAGGTGTGTGTCACTGTCAGCCACAAGGGATTCCAACAGGCCAGCTTTGTAAACAGCATTGCCACTACAAAGGTACAGTGCATGCCATTATTAGTATAATTTGTTTCATGGCCTTCAGAAGATTTGTTTTCTGTTACAGTTTTTTTAATATAGAAGTTGGTTTTGTTTCCAGAGTGTTTCTTAATGTTTGTGTCACAAATTTTAATTCATGCTTTAGTGATGGGTCAGATAGATTATTGCAACAGTCTCTTATATGGCCTTCCAGAAATTCATCTTCAGAAACTCCAGCGTATTCAGAATTCTGCCGCTAGATCAATTCATTGTACACCTCACTTTGCTCACATTACTCCAGTATTGTATCATTTGGATTGGTTGCCTGTAAGATTTTTAAATTACTTATCATAATTTTTAAAGCTATTCAAGGGAGTTCGCCTGACTATATCCGTAATCTCATTAGCATTATGCCATCGTCTAGATACAATTTGCACTCACATGATGCAGTCCTTCTTCAGCAGCCTTTGTTCAATAGTAAAAAGACATTAGCAGATAGGTCATTTACTGTAGCTGAACCAACACTCTGGAATTTGATCATATTTATATGCTAATTTACACCTTATAAATATTAAATATTATTATTATTGTTATTATTATTAACTTGTGATGTGATTTATGTGTTTACAGCTTTTCTCTCTTCCTTCAAATTCCATAAATTTTGTGATATGCCAGATTGCCTAAATTATGCAAAACTTATGTGTGTTTTAATACCAATATTATTGATTCAAGTCAATTGGACTTTTTGATGCTTTATTTTATGAGCCATTTATAAGTTGTAGGGTCATTGCTACAAGCACCTGTTAATTTTAGTATTGAATAGTTTTATCTCGTAGCACTAAATTTCCCTTTTATTGCTATTAATAGTGATTAATTGTAATAATTCTAGTATCTACCGGGGAAGAGTTAATCAGTGGAACTGACAAAAAAAGCCACTATTATTATTATTGTTATTACTATTATTATTATTATTATTATTACTTTTATTATTATTATTATTATTATTATTACTTTTATTATTATTATCATTATTATTATTACTTTTATTATTATTATTATTGTTATTATTGTTATTATTATAACAGCAAGTTATCTTCTTACCATCATCTATCAGGAAATCTTAATTGTCTTTTTTGAGTTGTGTTGGGCTTTCTTTATCATTCAGGATACCTCAGTTAAACTAAAATTTCTAAATGATTTTCCTTGCCGATCATTTAGGGAGGGACTCATGTGAATTATGTGACAGATCAGATTGTGGAGAAACTTTTGGTTCAGGTGAAGAAGAAGCAGAACAAGGGTGGTGTTAATGTCAAGCCTTTCCAGATCAAGAATCATCTGTGGATGTTCATCAACTGTTTGATTGAAAACCCATCATTTGACTCTCAGACCAAAGAAAATATGACATTGAGGGCCAAAGCTTTTGGCTCCACTTGTGAACTTAGTGAAAAGTTTGTTAAGCAGGTACACATATTCAACAATCTAGTATGGAGTGCAATTGATAATTTTCCCATTTTGTGAATATATCTGTGCTACCTGCTCACTGATTTTTGTTAGATCTTATAGGAAATCACAAGAAACAAAGTTCAGGTTGATTTCACTTTTCTAAAACTGCTTTTAGTTACAAAACATTTAGTAAAGACAAACGAAAAGTTGTGGCAGCTTCATGATTCTGGTTACAGTTAAGGGGAAAATAAATATTATATAAAAATAAAATAAATATTTTCTAAAGATATTTTTTAGTTTTTTAGCCACATTTACGAAAAAAGAAATCAAGAAATCTCTTACCCTGTGAGCAGAGCTCTCTCGTATCCCCACAAAGAAGTTTCTTGGTGATATGAGAGAGTACAATCTGCTTGCAGGGTACTCTGAAATGAAACTTATGGTTCAACTTTTGATAAAAAAAAAGTTACAGGGTCAGCATAAAAAAATAGCTAAGAGAAAATTGGAACCACAGGCAGGATTTTTTTTTTGTTTGGCCTGGTACATATATCTACCTATGAATGAAAAATTATTTGCTAGCTGTGTGCTATGCAAACTATTGTGCCTTAAGAATATATTGTTGCATGTGTTTATATAGCTATTTTATATTAAGTAAATGCTCAATTTTTTAGGTGCAAAATTGTGGCGTAATGGAGAATATCATGAACTGGGTGAAATTCAAGGCTCAGGTATGCAAATTTTATGTTTAAGTATGCAAATACCTCTTGAAGCTTCTCCTGTGCTTCTGAAGTTAACTGTAGCAGTCCAAGGAAACAGTTATACCAATTGAAAGGTTTTCAACTTTGCCCATTACACTGATACTTTAGTTTACAATTGGAGTAGCAAAATTATTGTAGTTTTGCAGCTCTAACTGTTCCCTGAGAATTCTATGTTCTATGCAATAAATAAATATTATTTTATTTTAAATATTCTTTTTGTGTATTTTATGTAGGTCTTGGTGTGATGTAAATCTTAACACTAAACGGATTTGTGGAAGCTTTTTCTTGTGTCAATATGAAACATATCGAAATCATAGTAAGCTTTCAAACATTTCCTTACAGAGTCAATTGAACAGGAAGTGTCACAGCACTAAGCACAGCAAACTAAAGGGTATCCCAAAACTTGATGATGCAAACAATGCTGGGACCAAGAGCTCCATAAACTGTACTCTTATCTTGACTGAGGGAGACTCGGCCAAAACCTTGGCTGTCAGTGGATTGAGTGTTGTTGGGAGAGACAGCTATGGTGTGTTCCCACTGCGGGGAAAGCTACTGAATGTCAGAGATGCTTCACACAAGCAGGTACAGGCTGTGGGCTTTATATGAGAACAACAGCAGGGCTCAATATTAATGTTGGCCTGATGGCACCAAGGTACATTTTACCCCTTTGGGCCAGTATGGGCCAGTAACTTTTGAAAAGTGGTGGCCATATGGGGCCAGCAAGTCTTTTAAAAAGTCACTTAAGTTTGTGATTTCTGCCAGTGAGAAAATACCTGCTCAATTTTTTGATTACTGACATATAAACACTTGGTCTATATTAGGGCAATCATAACCCAGACTGCCTTAAAACTTATAACATCTGTGAAACTGACAAGGATGAGACTGTGCAGATCGCCATTATGTTTAAATGACTTGTCTTAGTTACATTTTTAACAAGATTTTCTATATTAATACCAAAAATAAAGTGCTACTTTTAATAAAATCTTTGGGAATAAATTTACAAATTTAAATTGTATGTACATGAGACATGAGTACAGTATAATGATAAAGGTTGATATAAAACTCAAAAACCAGAAAATTAATCTCTTTGAATAACAAATACTTTTTTTATGGTATCAATTAATTCAATTTTTCTTGTTGTGATTTTTTTAAAAATTCAGCAGAAATTGGACTGGAGGGTCCATAAAACAAGAAATGAAATTGGCGTGGCCTTAAGTTGAGGAAATTTTACATTTCATTTAAGAGTTGGAGTTGATCAATTTTCATTTTCTCATTTGATACTTTGAGGAGAAGATAGATTTTAATAGGCTTGGTTGGAGCAAAGGGGTTAAAAGATGATAATCATAATGTTGTGCTTGAAACTAATGGTATGCTGCTAAAACACCTGTTAGTTTTGTACAATCTACTTTGCAAGAACCTAATAGTTTCTCTGTAATCAATTCATGGCCATTGTTTTGTTATAAAATATTGCTTAACTTGGTTTAAAAATTACCATATTTGTAATCCTAGACTAATAAGATTTAAGTCTGTGATCGACAGCTCTCCCAGATGGCCATAACCAGCCAACAGACTAAAACCTTTGAAAGTTAGTTTCAGTAACTGTCTTTGTATGACACAACTCACCTTTGTTAACTCACACAGTGTAAACAGCTTAACAAATCAAATTGAGATTCACACCAAAAGTCTTTTTTTACATGTGAAACAAAGGTAGCAGACTAGTCAGGCAAAAATTAGTTATGAATTTCTGTTATTTTGAAAGCTAAATTAAAGTAGTCTAAATTTTGAAATATTTATTTTTGTACTGTTAAGGTGCAATGCTGTATATGCCATATGAAGATGGACCAGCCTAATTCTCCTTTCTAAAATGTTTTTGTGTTCAGACCTGCAGCTGAACTTATCAATCAATTAATGTTTCTAATTACAATAAAGGTTCTTACCTGATTTCCGTTGTATTTCAGATACTTGAAAATGCTGAAATCAACAACATTATCAAGATTCTTGGTTTGCAGTATAACAAGAAGTACAAGAGTGTTGAGGATTTGAAGTCTTTGCGTTATGGCAGATTGATGATTATGACTGATCAGGATCAAGATGGTTCACACATCAAGGGGCTTCTTGTGAACTTCATTCACACCAACTGGCCATCACTGTTACAGCTACCCTTTTTGGAACAGTTTATCACACCAATCGTAAAGGTAAAAAAATATCATAATATTTTTGTTTCTGGTCATTTAAGAAGAAAGCAGACCTGTTCCAAATTATGTAGATTGAAAGATCACAAAATAACCAAGGCTAGTAAAATTTCAAAATGTTATTCTACTGTATGGCACTTTTGGGTTCAAAATTCCATGTAAGTTGTTAATTCATCAGTAGATTTCAGTTGCTGAAGCATGAATTTGAGGAATACATCGCATTTATGAAAACTGAATTTGGCAAGTATCTAAATTTGGCACATGTCTGAATTTGGAAAATGCCTGGATTTGGTACATGTCTGGATTCATGACATGTCTGGATTGGACAAAAAAATTGTATTATATTGTGTTTTAGTAAAAATATCAGTTACACCTGCTTTGACTAGTGGAGAACCATTTTGTCTAACTGATAATTTTCAACTGTACTGGTCTTATGATCACCAAGTAAAAAATCTCAGTATTGACCTTGTTATCAGTTTAATAGGCAGTTTTTCAGGTTTTGTTGGTTATTTGTTATACATGCAGGTTTCGAAAGCCAAGCAAGAGATGTCATTTTACAGTATCCCTGAGTTTGAGGAGTGGCAGAGCAGCACAGACAATGCAAAATCATGGAAAGTAAAGTACTACAAAGGGTTGGGTACAAGCACCCCTAAGGAGGCCAAAGAATACTTTGCTGATATGAAGAGACACCGAATCAAGTTTGCTTATGAAGGGCCCATTGACGATGAAGCCATTGTAATGGTGAGGCAAACTTATCAAATGCCAAGAGTGTTGTAAGACCCAAAAAATATTCTAAAATACTGTCTCAAGCGGAGATTGGGCTACTTCTTAAATTTTTGGAAAACTTTGTGACTTATAGATGTTAATGAAAAATGATTAAAAATGTGTGAATACAGAAATTTCAATGCCAGAATTAGTGCACAACCTGCTGTGTAATAGCAGTACACAGGCCTTTTCGTGAGCAAAATACACACGTGCAGTGATTTGCACGCGTGAACCTCTTTGCGTGTGCGATTAGCACACGTACTTTTTTAGGTGCAAAATAGGAAGCACTAAGTAAAAATCATGCTTACCTAGCTGTTTAAACAAAATATGTTAAACATAATACACCCAATTTATTCGAGAAACGTGTTATTTTATAATTTGATTTATTTTAACACACCACTATTTGAAACTAGATTTAAACTAAAATAGATCGCGTCAAGTATCATTATTGTTTTAGAAAAGGTACTGAATTTACTGTACTATTAAATAAAATCAATTCAACAAATTCAACATCAGTTCAGTGATATGCAACAATTCCTTAAATTTCTCCACTCCTGAGCAAAAATTGTTCTTCGTTAGTTCCATACTGCTTCCTTCAGAATTACTTTTCCTTTCACTAA
>JANSTQ010173094.1:8065-19953 GCA_026167885.1 Bergia puertoricense
AAGAATTCACTTTCATGGTTTATTAACTATGGAACATTTTTACCCCTAAGGAGGCCAGCGGCGTTTATTTTGCGGATCTTTTGAGGTTAATGGTTTAATTTCCTGTGGTTGTTTTCGAATAATAAGGCTTTTCCAATAGTCTTTCTTGTTTTGAACAATACAAGTCACCGAGCCGCTGGAAAGTCGCATGGGAAATCAAAAGTCGTGGATCGATCATAAATGCGAACTGTGACTTGTGTCAGCTGCTTGAGAGAGCACCAGAAGAACCGAGTGTTTCTTAGATGGAATGAGGTCAGGTTATCGTCCCAGGCTAGCTGCTGTTTCATAGATCACTGAGCTGCTCAGTGCCTCGAGTTGTTACCTCAAAATCACAATGCTGGCATTAATTAGAAACTTAATAATATTTGGATTGTATTAAAATGTATTGTGTTAAGGTTTCGGAATAGAGTTCTCTTAAGACGTTGTAATTAACAATCTATCGCTTAAACTAACAGGATAACGTAAAGCCTGCTTTCCCAACAAGATGTCATGATAGTATCAGCCCTAGATTTTCGCAGATTGATCTTAATTGCAGCAGTTATTAACATTGTTGTGGGGATGATTATACGTTTTCGTTCTTATCGCTGCCGCGCTGGACAACAAATCAGCAGCATTACCGGTGCATGATCGCGGGCGAACAAATAGCTTTAACATGCGATAACCATTTCCTCGCTCCATTGCTTTAAAATATGCTGTAACCCTATGTCATGTGTTGGAACACTGGTGAACTAAAATCCTTCTACTTTCTCTAATAACCTCGTTTATCAGTAACTGCAGAGTTGCGAGAGAAAGTTTGCGCTATCAGGCTGGGTGAATTATCAGTCCCCACAAATTTATGAGCAGCTGTCGACTAGTGCATCTCACACACGTTTTTCCGTCTTTGGATTTAATTTAGAGACTCACAGCTGGTTGGCTTTGAATTTTGTGATCTTGAATTTGAATCGAAGTATTTCTGTTTGACGTTGGTTTTAAAACTACTGCTTCGAGTATTATTTCAAATGTAGATGTAAATTCACTTATATCTCACTAACCTGTTTGTTAAAGAAAGTCAAAATAAAGTTTCAGCATCTATAATATTTTTAGTTGCTTGTTTCATATGTCTACACAAAACTCATTTGAATGATTTCCGTATTTTGTATTTGTGTTGATAAACTCATAAATATGTTTGTATCTCAATGTCCCAGCGAGTCCATGTTCAACGAGGAGAAAAGTAAACCGTTATTGAATGCCTTCTTGTATATTGACAAAAGCATCACGGGATAATAGTGACACTATTGTATTAAGTGGATTATTGGTTTGTTTGTATTTCTCAAAGTTTACTTGACAAAGTTTATTATCAGGATATAAAGACATAGCAGCAAATTTTACTCCAAAGATTTTGTCGGCAGGATCACAAGACCACAATCTCTCAGTCTTAACCCCAGTGACGCCGTATCTTCTTTAAAATGGGTGCTTTTGTTCGTTTCGACCACTCCTCTAACGCGTCCTTAAAACGGTTTTTCATATGGCCAAAGCGTGTTCCGTTATATTTTTCAACATCCTGTGCTTTATAAGAACCCGTCAATCTCGCCTGCCATTATTTGGATGGAGTTCTCTCAGAAGTGAACATTAGGTGTTAATCGCTATCTGAACTCATCACCACTTGAACATGTCGTATTATTCAATTAATTTGGCAGGCAATTATGCGTGGCTGCCGAGCAATCAAAACATTCCCGGTGAAACAGCGATGACATCTATTGTGCCGCGCACCGCTTTACTGAGGACATTAAATTTAATCCGCCCCCAATCGCGCTGTGGAGTCTTTAACTACAGTTCAGCCCGACAGATAACAGTGGAGTTCTCACAACACACAAACACACGGACCGTCGGTCTGCGCGATATGCGGAATAGTGATCGCTTCAATATCGATTATCTAATCTCGTGTAAGAAGAATATAGCAATGGGAAGCAGCAGCGATGAAGGAGACAGTGCGCTAGACTCGTCGCACTCGATTGATGACCCAGCAATGTTTCAGGAAGCCAGACAAGCAGTGACTTCGTTTTCAGTCAAAGACATTTTGGATCCGCACAAGTTTAATACACAAAGAATACCGTCAGAAAGCGAAGAGGATGACGATGAATTGCAGTCGAAGACTGGTTCACCAACGACGGTGTGGCATCCGTGGATGTCAGCTACACGATATAACCGACCACACAAATCACTTGGTGAGTCACTTGGATTTTCTTTGAAATGCTCGCTTTATAAGTCGATTGCCACCACCAAAGCTATCTCGGTACACGCTTTTGAGTCTGCTAACGACTGAAAGTGTTTCCACACAGTGTTTCCTCAGAAAAACACAAAGTAACTCTCTTCCAAAAAAAAATTATCTGATTAACGATTCAAGCAAATGCACGATATAAAATCGTTAAGAAAGCTGTCCGGCTTGAAAAGCAATTCCATGTTGCTTAACCTTTTCTTACAGGCCCGATCGATTCACATTAGCAGTCGTTTAACCTAAAAAGCCTTTGCCAAGAAACAATTAATTCTCTATAAAAGTGTGCTTAAAATTTCGTTTCACCCTCTGCAAATGTGACGCGAGCACAGCTGCAAAACTTCTTAAGGTTTAGGGTCAAGTGAACGCAGCAGTATAAGGCACTGAGTGGCAGTAGCGTTTGAGGGTAAAATGTTTCTTTGGAGTTTCACCTTTCATCCATATTGATACATACGAACTGCTTGTGTAACAACCACAGCTGAGCTAAAACTAGCCTGTATTATTTCACTAGGAGAAGAAGAAAACAATTCAGAGATGGCACTTCAAGATGCGTGTGGCACAGAAGCCGAAGAAAACAACAAAAGCGTGACTTCAAAGTCAAAACGAAAACGATCGAGCGAGAAGGGATCGAAAGAAGGCAAGCCCAGGCGAGCGAGAACTGCTTTTACTTATGAACAATTAGTCGCTCTTGAAAACAAGTTCAAAACTACGAGATATCTATCAGTATGTGAAAGGCTTAATCTTGCGATGTCTTTAAGCCTAACAGAAACTCAAGTGAAAATCTGGTTCCAAAATCGTCGCACCAAATGGAAGAAGCAGAATCCGGGGATGGATGCAACAGCACCCACGAGGCCATCTCTTTCCCATCCGCCTACACTTGCTCCATATAGTCATCCCAGTTACTTTTGCAGCTCACAGATGCATTATTACCATACGCCTGGGCTGCCCAACGCTACACTACCCTATGTGCTGGCCCGACCCCATGCTACGTATGGGCATATGTGAATATCACAACTTATTCAAGCAGACTTAAGAGCAGGAATCCTCTCTATATTGTCAAAATGGCCAAAGGACTCCTGGTGACACACACAGCGAATTCTGCTCAAGTTTTGTTCATTAGGAATATTGTTTATAGTTAAAATGAATATTGGATTGGAACCTTACAAAGGAATAGACTCATTTCGTGCTGCTCCAAAAGATATATATATAGGGCTAATATCTGTTCTATTTGATTGTTCAATTAACCTATACGCAAACTGTGCACTCGTTACTTTGCTTATTTGAATTCCGTTCTTTAACTGATTTTAAATTCTTGGGTTTTCTCGCGTAGTTTCAGCTGGTGGTACCTGATCTGTACAGACACATGTAAAGTTAAAAACAATCAAATTACTCACTTTGCTTCAAACATGCACAAACATGTTACTATGAGAATTCGCGAAATTATTGAAACAGACATTACGGGATACACTCAGTTCTCTTCTCTTGTGAGACTAAAGTTAAGATGTTTTTCATTCTTTTCAAATAGAGTGAAATTAATTTACAAAGAGAAGCGAAATATGGACATTCATAATTTAAATGCAAACAATATTTAATATTGAGTTGAACGAAAGTACATTACCTGACGGTAAAACGCATAGGCTTTCAACATAACGCCCAAAATCCGGCTGGAATTTGCGTTCATATATGCTGTAAAGATATCCTGTAAATATTTGACAAATATGAGTGTTTGCCCGCTATGGGCGTAATCATAGAAATAAAAACTACGGCTCTCCTTGGGAGTATTTATTCCAAATATGTCTCCTTGCTATCAGTATCATGCTATATTATATATACCTGTGTCCGTTCAAAGGGGCTCTCTTATAGAGTAGTTTAATGAATTTATAACAGTACTTTTAACATATTGTATACATTTAGAAAAACGATTTAAATGTGTGAGTTTATTTTACATGTTTTAGACACCCTAAAGAGTTCAATACAAAAATACAGTATCTGAATTATTGTTTTCTACGCCGAATGTCTTCTTAACCAACGGATTCAGTTTTAGAAATGCTTGACATAAATGATACATTCAATTATGCTTTTTTTAATATTAGAAACCTTAGAAGAATATAATTTCTGTTTATGACCGATTTTATTCATGCAGACCATTTAAAGGATTACTGAGCCTCTTAGAGATATTAAAGAAGCTATTATCTTATTTCAGTACAGATCCTATGGACACGAAGACCGGGGTTGTGTTGTTTACACCGAGAATTTCTGGATTTATATTGGTTAAAGAGCAATTTCCAGGACGGTCAAAATCTGAGACATTCAACTAGGTTTGCACACAAAGGAAGTTAACGGATTTATTTGCGGATTTACGGCCCACTTAATATTATAATGCCGGGATTTTGAAGCAACCTAAATGTGCCAAGTAAACAATTAAGCTTCACATTTCGTTTTCGCGTTTATGTTTTGTAACAATTACATTCGAGTTTACGTTGATCTTGTGATTTTGAACGTATCCGTTAGCCCAGAGTGCTGCATTTATTTGTTAAGTTAAGAAATAAGTTATGTTTGGGGTTTGGGCTTCGTGTAACTTCAATAACAAGTCAGTATTGTCGTTGCACCAGTAATTCTAAACATGAGATAAAACTCTCTTTCGGTTGGCAGCGGTGAATTTTCAACTAATGCTAGAAATGTTCAGTTTAATCCGGGCACATTTCGAAAAAAGAGTGTCGCAGTTGTCGGTTTGATGCAGATGAAAGTTACCGTATAGTTTCTAGGTTCCCGTCTTCGACTAACTAATTCAGGAGTTTACTGACAACTACCAAGTTTATCACAGCTGTTTTCAACTGAGAGCACAGATTGAAAGAATTGATTTCGGTGGCAAACTGAAACATCTAACTGAACCAGAATTGGTGTCTCCGGCATGGTTAATACTAGAGTTAATCTGCTCTTGTCTTTACCGAATACAAGATACTCTTAGACAGGTACATAATTTCGTATTTTATAGGCTATAAAAACTAAAATGATGGATAATCCGTCTCAGCTGTATGTGCACTATAAACTTTGTAACTTTTGAAAGTTGAACCCACGAGCAAAGCGTTGCAAATTCTGTACTTCATTACATATATCCTGGCTTAACTCCCTCACGGTGGAAAAATCGGTTTGACCAGTCCATCCTGGTAAGTTGAGGCGCATTGGCCTCAGCACTGGATAACTTGTTTAATTAATGCTGTGAAACTTTCTCAATTATGAACAAGGTGAGGTTAACAGCCAGGAGGAGAATCTATTTTGATATGAAATCGGTTTCCAATGCTACGATTTAGTTTTGTTCTGCGGACGTCAAGTCAAACCGGAAAACTAAATGCCTGCGAAATACTATTTCTGTAGCTGCATATATTACCACTCCAAGGCATTGTTTTTTGAAAATTATTTGCCATGCGTCAACATGGTATTTAAGAGGGGCTCTTTGATATTGATTTTCAAATAACCATGTTTCTGACAGAGGCAAAATCTTACGGACCGCGGAAAACGTAATAAAGTATCTCAATTTTATTCACTGGGCTCTCAGTATTTGATTGGCAAGTTATCACAAACTGAGGCATTCCTGTTTATGTAGCTTTTTATTTCATATATGTAACTGCTTGGGAAGCCATGGAGCTCCACTTGTTATGTGAGAAAAAAGTTCCATTTTGATACAAAATTATGTAAACCTTTCTCATAGTTTGGAAACAACTGTGTATAATCATATTTTTCAGGTCACTTTGATTTTTCAATTCAATTGTAAATAAAACCAACACAAATCCACAATTAACTTGAGTCGATAACTAGAACACAAATCATACTGATAAAAGAGATACTACAA
The DNA here is from genome assembly GCA_026167885.1 of Bergia puertoricense. Lineage (NCBI taxonomy): Eukaryota > Metazoa > Cnidaria > Anthozoa > Zoantharia > Parazoanthidae > Bergia > Bergia puertoricense. The sequence continues at coordinate 14,206 of JANSTQ010173094.1, forward strand.
TTTTCGTGAATCAACTTTTATAGTGATTGAAAGATGCCTCGCATTTACTGTGCCTCAGATCCTGTATTTCCTTAGCGTGTTTCTTGATCTGATCAGTTATGTAGTTATTCTTTCCTATTTGTGTTACTTGAACTACAGTCCGTGTAAATTAACCTTTGCCAGAAGTTTTAATATAAATACGGTAAGACTGAATGGCTAAAGACATTGTTGAGACTTTCAAAGAGATTTTTATCTGCTGCCCTGCAGCGATCTTCACCAGCCGGCATTTTAGATCGCCACTTTATGCTTTTAGAGTAGTTTTATATTATTACAAGCTTGATCTTTGTCGAAACATGTAGAATAATTTTCCATGTCGTATGTTGCCTCGAAATGTATTGATGTAAGCGAGACACAACTGAAAAGCTTCCTTGAGGTCAATGCGAACAGATGAGTGTTGGAAATTTAGATATACCTAATAAGAGATAAATTCTAGTCCTTTAATTCTTCTTTCATTAACATATACTTTAAAACAACATTTTTGCTTAAAGCAAATAATTATAAGCCCATTCTACTTTTAATTTTAACACAATGTGGTGTCCAGAGTTTGGCCGCATCTGAAGGGTGTGTCACAAACTCACTACACTCCAGATAGTCAGTCCACTGTTCATCTGGATCGCACATAGTTACAGCTAAGAATACCTGCAAACTCTACTTCATAGACATACATACTGCTGTAGCTTTTACAACATTGACTGAAGAGCGTCCAGCATATAACACCAAGCTTAATTCCATTACATATTACTTTTCATGTTGCATTTTATGACTGACGACAATTAGTATCAAGGGAGCCAAACATTAGTAATAAAGGTCTTTATTCCATCCCATGGATTTCAGGGCAGAAATGATACAGTGAGAAGTCGAACAACTGTAAAACAGACAGATCAGATTAGTTTTTTTAAAATTCAAAACGGTTAATTTTTACGCTGTGTATCAAAATAGCCGATTTAGAAATGTGTTTACTAATCCTTACCGACTGTCCTCGGTTTACTTTGCCTCAGTTCCACTTCAGTTGAGAATGTAGTATAAACAATCATTTAAATGTAACAGATCTTTCTAGAATAACAGCTTTGGTCGTGACCTTCAAAATGGGGTAGAATACTGATTTCCTTTGCGATAGATTTCTGGTAATTTCATATCAGTTTCGATTTCCGTTTCAGCTAACAGCTGTCCAAATGGGGCGATGTTCATAGCTAAAAAGAAGTGTTCTTTATGAGATTCAGTTCTGTTTGATTTAAAAATTGAAATTGCAGCAACGCAAGTTGCCATTGCATGTCCAGAACTAGGTTTTAGTTAAACACCCGAACAGTATGCTTGGAACATGCAAAGTTTTTTTTATCTAACCAAGGGCAAGGACTGGCATGTTTTCGAAGCGCTAAAACAAGGCTTTTATTAGAAAATAAAGATAGGCTATCTGTATTATCCATACATTGCAGACAAACCACTATATTTAAACATTCATTAAAATACTCAAAATTTTTCATCAACCATCAATCTTACTACATTTGCTAAAGTATTTAAGAGTGTAATAGTCATTCCCTAACTTAACATTTTTTCTTAAATAATCCTATTACAAGAGTATGATAACTCAGTAAATGTAAGATAGACCTTTTTGCAGGAGTTGTAATTCCCAATATTCGGAATAAAGACTGAATGGCCGATGGACTACGATCTACAGCTTGTTAACGTGCTGACCTATAATACGCGCCAAATACAGAATCTCCATGCCAAAATGAGTCTTCCCCAAAAGGAACTCAGGTCAATTAATCTAAATGTGAGGCAAACAGACGGTATGAGATACAGACTGTTAAAACTAAACGCTATCTGTTTGTGTTTGTGATTGTGATATTTATTCTTTCAGTGGTTTCAAGAAACAGTTGAAACTTAGCGGAAGGTTTTAGATTGAAGACATTACTACACTATCTTATCTATACAAGACCCGGCACAAGACATAGGTGTGAAGATTTGGAAATGTTTCAGTGTTTTAGACCAATGTGGCTAAAGGTGATATTAACAAGTAATGACTCCTAATGCGGCTAGTCACTTAGGCGAATTTTTTCGTGGCTAATTGTTTCTTAAAACTTTAGGGTTGTGATGGATCTGCTGCAAGTATTCTTTATGTTGGTACATTTTCCTCTCCATGCCTGCAGAAGTAAAAATACAGAGCTTTTTAAACACATGGGACCAGTATTCTTAACTGAAACACTGTTGCAAAAACTTAAATGCTGCCTAGGTGTCAAACGATACCCATTCACCTTTAATTGAGAATCCATGTGCTCTATGTGAAAACGCTATCAAACAAGAACAGAACTTGTTTTGTTCACTAGATTTTGTCCCGGTAGATTTAGTCTCAATCGACAAGCAAAGTACTTCAAGACTGATTGATTTTTAAGGTATTTGGAACAACAACTAGAGGGATACAACACACAGACTTAAAAACTATCAACTCAATCCCATGTGGTTGCACCGTAAGGGACCGGATCGTTCTCAATACCCGGTCAATACATGTCTGTATCATCACGATATTTTCCTGATATGAATCGGCAGGTATCTCTTAAAAATACGTCTAAAGCTAATGAAAACCAGCACAAAAGCAGCTTACTTACAAGTGTCTAAACATAAACATGTTATGAAAGTGTAGGTTTTCATCTGACGACTTTGGAGGTTAACTTTTATACACGAGCACTGATGTCGAGAATTGCCAGTGGCCACTGAAAAGGCCGCTTGGCCCTTCTGTGTTGTTACCGACTTCGGAAGAGGACATGCTGTCATTCACAACCATTAAAACGGTCTGTTTGTTTACCCTCTACTTAGTATATTTGTCTGGTATAGCGAAGCTACATCCACCAATTTAATTAAATAAGTCTTTCAAAAGCTAAGTAAATAAACTTAATGAAAAAACACACAATAGCTCGAAATAATTGCAGAACTCTTAACTTATTGACCAAGATAAACACAGTGTGTATCAAGATGAGGGAACACAAAAGCTTCCCGCATGACTCTTGAGTTTTGGGAGCTGCAGGATGTATTGGCCTAGTTGGGGGTAGGTGAATTTTAATTGAAAACGTTTCCACAATTATCGAGAACCATTACATTAACAATAAAACAGAGACATTTGTCAAATTCCAAGAGTTGTCTTCATCATTTCAGTTCTACCTCATCGTTGTCTTCTCACCGAGAGAAGGCTTTGAATTCTTTGCTAATAACTGAAGTACATGCTATGACTTTTCAAGGTCGTTTTATTAATCGACAGGACTTCCTGGATGATTTTTCATTAAAAGAAGCGGCTTCTACTCAGAAATAACCATTGAACAAGAATGTTGGGTCTTAAATCGAGGCTTGAAATACCAAATCTTTCCCACTTGCCAAAGAATTGCATGCAAGTAGAAATTTTTGACAAATCAGAGCATGTGGTGTCTTTGAGGCTATTCTGCTTTCCTCGACGCATCCTGAGCACGTGTGGAAAAGTGTTGATCTATGACAGTGCGGCAATTATTCTAAAATTAGTTTAGTGTTTGCAACCCATTTTCTATAACATCCTGACACTTGTCGCTGATCGTCACGTTTAGAACTTGGACACAACTTGACAAAATGAAAACATTCCTAAATGAGCTTATTCCTTGCTCAAACAAGTTAATATGTAGAGGACCTACCCTAAGTAGTTACGGATATAATCGTTTTGTGTGATCAAGTGTTATCATTTAAAAACAAATTTGCACAGATAATACTTTCAAAGTATCAAAGTAAATAGATCACAGGGAACGAAATTTACTGTCTTACTAAATTAACGAATTTATCCTTTGTGTGACCGACGTATTGTTTAGAATTGTTTAGAGTTTTAATACATGTATGCCGGAAGATATTGGTCCTGTCAATTGCTTTTGTTTTTGCAGAAAGTATTCAAACAAAACCGAACTAGTGGCTAACACGTTTGTATTTTGGAAGTTGTGAACTGACACTAACTCCTAAAACAAAATGTTGAGGCCAATTTTGTGGCCTGCGTTTCATTTTTGGGGCGAGCTTGTTGTGAAAACCATATGGCTACGTATTGTCGGTGTGTTTTGTACGCCCGGCATTATTCCTTAGAGACATACGTAAATAAAGCAATAAAGAACCCGACGGGATGTATGGCTATTGCTTTTCAAATCAATTGCAGCGGTGTGAAATAAATAGGTCTAAATCACATCAATCAATTTGATCTATTAATTAGGCATAACGGTCGTGCGGGGTGACCTTTTGAAACAATTAACTCGCCGTTATTACGCCATGTTTATATAATCCCGATGCTCCATGCCCCGGGGACTAATCCAGGATCTAATTGTCGATTGTATAGACACCTTTGTACTCGCCGCACCCACAAGATATGACTCTCCCATCCTTCGCCTGCCTCTTTATTGACTCTAACGACAAAAACAACATAAAAATGTCGACAGGAAATAATCTTCATTTTGATTTAAAAGGTGAAATTTGTTGCAAAGTATGTTGGTACTTTTGTTATATTTGCAGTATACGAGTGCATGGACTTGTTGTCCCTTGGGGGGCTGTCTGTCATAATTGGTGAGCCTCTTTAATCCATTAGTCTTGACTGGATCATTCGCACCTCATTGTCTTCCCACTAAAACTTTTGAAATATCACGCGTTTTTAATCCTCTTCGTCTCGAAGACTAACACATAATATCTTACTGGTCAGTTTTTTAGGTTATAAACTATATTGGTAGCTGGGTGAATTTTAGTGATAAAATAAGAACTAAGTAGTTTTTCACGATGATTGACTTCTTAATTCTCATTACATTTGTAATTTTTAAAGCGTTTCAACGACTGAAGGACCGCGATTTTTTATTTGATTTTTTTGAAGGAGCTCAAGATGACGAATCGAAAAAGCAAAACTCAAAGTTTTGAAATAGTGTAGTCCATTTATCTACCGCTGAATGGAAAAATTTAAAATGAAAAGGGAGTGTAAATCACTAAATGCATGGTTTCCTGAATTGCGAAAGCAGCGACAAATGAAGTAAAGTGAGTGCAAGTGAGATTACGGATTAGTAATTTACATGTGTTATTTGAGCTTAGTGGGGTAAAGAAATTTTGCGGTCTATGTTTTAAGTGTTGACTTTAAGATATCAAAAGAAGGCCATCCATGCTCTTTGTATATCGTAAAATCCATCTTTATATAAGCCCTGGACTTAATTAATAATAAATTATGTTTGCTAGAAGTTTATCAGTAGGATTCTAACCGGCGGGATTTGAACCGGAAAACGAAAACTAAGCTAACAATTCCTTTTATATTGCTCACCGAAAACATCCAGATAAGAGTTTTCTGGTAATTATCTTATAAAACCTTAACATAGCAACAGCTGTTATTTAGTCAGTCAAGCGGTATTAAATTTTGTTAACCATCTCAAGCAGCAAAACATAGCAATATTTTTATGGAATATTTTTCTCTGGTGGCAATATAATGGTGGTCTAATGTCATGATGGGGGAGGGGGTGGAAGTGGGTTATAACTGAAATGCTCATAACCGAAACCATTGTTTCAAGCTTACAGGACTTGTAGTTTCCAGAACAATGTATTTTGTAGTGTTCACTCATCGTCGTCATCGTCGTTCGTTTGAATCCCCGGGAAGGGATCGTCATATGGGGAGCCTACTGTCCAGCCAGGCGCGATTTCTTGGGTTTAGGATCTTAACCCTATTTCACACGGGGTGGGGGGCGGGAG
>JANSTQ010173316.1:0-12805 GCA_026167885.1 Bergia puertoricense
ATATATTTTCTCCCAACTAGCCGGCAATATAATGTGGAATCACCGGCTCAGAATCGCAATTAGTTTATAATATTACTTGTAAGATTCGTACGAATTTAACTCATGTATGATTGTTCTCAAACTAGTTTTAACTAAAAGGATTTTTCTAGATAAATCTATGTTAGACAAATTTTAATAAGCTTGTTATTAAATTTTAACGTTGAAGACGGCAACTGTCGATAGAGATTATATAGAATTTTTTTTTTAATATTTAAAAAATCAAAATTAAAATACCTGAAACGCCATGAAAATGGAAATACATAGGACAGTAAGAAAAACGACTTAGATGTCTCAAGAAAAATTATAATCCATAAACCAATTTCCAAGTTTTGAGTGAGTTAGGGAAATACCTGTTTGTCCTGGAATCGTAAGTAGCGCCTATGTGTATCCAGTCTCCCGAGTTTACAAACGGCCTCGTATCCATGCTGAAAGTCACCTGACCTAGATCATTCACGTGGGACCAATGAATCATCCCATTGGCTACTCTCAAATCGTACTTGGCCCCAATGCCCTCGGTGCCGAATAACACAAATGTGCTGGAAATAGACTCTGGTTTTACCCACAATGCAATGGTCACTGCTTCGCGAGGTCTTTTCTTGAAGGTATTACCATTAAACAACAAACTTCCACCGCGCATTTCAACTGCTGATCCGCATTTGAATTCGTTTGATGATGTATGGACATTGCCGGAGAGTTTAGCGTCATTGTGATTGCCGGAATCATCCAGGACAACTCTCGATTTGATCTTTTCAAAACCCAGATGAGATATCAAGTACAAGTCGTTACCTAAGAAACAGGTAATTACCCCAAAAAAGGTTATTTCGAGTATTACAAGTAATTATCCGCTGGACACAATATTTCCCTGAAACCCTTATATGACCGATTCTCTGCCGGATTCTAAACTTTATAACTACCTAGAACAGATAAATGGACCTCAAAAGTATTAGTAATATCTCTGGTTTTGAGTGTCAGTAGAAAACGTACATTTCTTATTTAATAAATTAGCCTTCGTGTGAATCTGTCATACCTTTTCCTCATTTTGTTTCATAGTTATTTCTATTTTCGTTTTACCTTAGATGCGTTATTTCAGTGCTTTCTTTATTTTGTTACATTATTATTTTTCACAAACTTTTTTTATTTAATCATAACGTTTCACATTGCATTACTTAAAATAAATAAAAGAAAACAAAAGGTGTTTGATCAAAGTATAAAATATCACTAGTTAATTAAACGACTATCAAGTCAAAGAAATCATTTTTTATCCTAACTTATATGATTTCCTACAGCTTCTCATACTCTATCTGGTGGTTGTACAACCTTTATGTTAGAAAGTAAAACATATTTACCGAAACAATAATAACTCCCTCTCATTTGACTCCAGAAGACTCTGAACAGCCAAGCTCTTCAATTGAAGAAGCCCCTCCATACAGCACAACAATGTAAGAAGTCGTAAAGATCTCTTACAATGTTATGCTATACAGAAAAGCCCAAGAAATCATCATCAGCTCTGGTCTTAAATTACTCTTTTTATATGCATATAATCCTACCAAAACATACTTTACAAACAAGGTAGTTGTTCTCTCTATCTTCCTCTGTACAAAACACTTAATTCACGTGCCCTAGTTATGATTAGATGATTTAATGTAGATGAAGAGCCATTAATAAAGTCTTTATTATCGTTATTATTATTATTATTATTATTGTCATTGTCATTGTCATTGTCATTGTTATTGTATACGCCACAAAAAGACTCTTAATACTTCTACTACTAACCTAGTCCACCTGGAATACCAACTTTTTTGTAGGCCCGTCCACGTTCCCTAAACTTGAAAAGTTGATGTAAATCCTCAAGACTTGGCCGTTCCGAATACAGTTTCTTCGGAGATTTTGAATCATGTTTTACATGGTTTTTTCTTCGTTGCGTTGACAGCTTTGGTATTGGTGAGACAGATGGATGTACAGAGGGATGTACAGATGGATGTACAGGCTGCTTACCAGGAAGCGCTTTCATAGCTTCAGGTAAAGACGCAACTGAAGGATTATCTTTGCTTTCAGCGCTTGAGGCAAGGTCAGGGTTAGGCGGTGTCCGTGATCCCTCATTAAGCTTTGGGTTAACAGCCCAATGTGTAGTATAACCTTCATTCAGTGTCGGTATTGTTGGTCGATTTTTGGGCGGTCTCGGGATGTCTGTTCGCTTTTCGCTCAAATGCAGCTGTTTGGATATTTTATCAACCACTTCACTGGCTACTTTATCTACCATACCTTCTATAGAGAGTGTAGTTTTAGGTCTTTTGAGTTTAGGTTTCTGCGTAGTTGCTGAAGCGGCATTCTTCGGACTAGCACCTGCTCCAATAGTTGCCTCAAGTCTTGGATTCACTGTGAATTGCATCCTATTCGTCCCATTACTTGGGGATTTCCCACTGCTGTGAGCAATCGATACCTTTTTCGTAGCTGAAAAATTGAATAAGTGCAAACGCATGATTACTTCCAGAGCAGCAAAGAATAACTAAGGAATGTGTGCCAGGAGCTAAAATTTAACAGCACTTATAATGCGCAAACATAATACGAAATTCGTCTGCGCATAACAAGTAAAAGAACAGCTAAACGAATTCCAAGAACACTTTTTTCCAGTAACATATTTTCAAAGCAGAGTCACACACTATTTACTTTTAATATTGTATCATTTAACTTTTTGTTTGTTAGCTAGAAATATAACTAGAAAATCTGCGCATTTAATTTTAAAATTGACAAGACCCCCATTGATAACCATGCTAATAAAGTAATATTGTTATAAAGAGCTATACTATTGTATTATTATATTTTTTTATTATGATATATCATTATTATTATTATCGTTATCGTTATTAATATTGTTATTAAAAGATAGTACTATGGGAAAGCAGAGAGCACACATTCAAATTTAAACAACCAAGTACAAGACAAATTAGAAACATACACTAACAAAGATTTCCAACGCGCACACGAACACAAATAAGCATTATTATCAAAGCACTAGAACACTTAATTCTAGAAAATGTTACGAACACATCGACACTTGTTTTGGTAATGTTATTTACCTCTATAAAACGTGTTGTTGTTCAGCCCTGAGCTGTCTGGCGGTAGTACACTGTGTATTGTATGATGCTGTTTGTGTGCTTTATCACTTGCTGACTCCGTACCAGAATTGTTGTGCCTGTTTCCTGACTGGTCTTTTTCACTACTGCTATTAGTTGACAGTCCAGCCTTTCCTTTTACCATATCTGTGGAGTTAACTTCTTTGATACCAAGATTGCGTGAAGCTATTGCAGGTTTTTCTGTATTATTTTGCCGCAGTAACGTTTTATGATATAGATCTTTCATCTCAGCAAATATGGTCTTTACTTCTAGTAATATCGCTTGTTCTTCTGTCTCATGTTTGGGAACACTTGTAGTGTTAAACGTTTTCCCAGTGCCTGACGTATGGTTGACAGTTGAGTTTTTAGTTATAACTGTATTGTTAGCTGCCAATAGTTTTGAATGTTTCAAATGTTTTTGTTCAACTTTTGCTTTGCGAAGATCTTGTACTTGTTGATAAATGTCTTTTACTAGTTCATATAATGTCTCATTGCTACGTTTTTCCGTGTGTTTGTTATTTGTCATATTAACAAATGGTCGTGTGATTTCACGGTGTCCTACAAAGTGTGTAGTCCGAGTTGGTTCAGTAGCATTTTTGTCTGGACCATTGCCATTGTTTGCATTATGCAACAATCCTTTAACAGCAGTAGAAGCTGTAAATTGAGTATCGTTTTCATTTTTTGCCTTTGTTTCTTTTGTCTTCGTTTCAACCGTACTGTTACCCTTCCTGACCTCATATATGTCTTGGAGCTGATTAAACAAGTTACCAATCCTTTTGAGCAGAATCTCACCCCGATTCCAGATTGGTGTATGTAAAACCTTATGTTGTTGCATTACAGGTTCCGTGTAAGACGTAATAGTTTGCTCATCTCTTTGGTTATTGCCATGTGGCCTGCCACCATGGGGCATTCTGTGACTGTGTTTTTCGAAACTATTCTGGGTTCTTGTGGCGTAGGAATTGTCAAGCATGTTTTCTACACCAGCTTCTCCATGTAGAGGTTTCGCATTCAACTTAACTGTTTCGCCAAGATTTTTATAGCTTTCATATTTCTTCTTCTTCACAGGGCGTTGAGTTGTATAGTGCATCTGGGAGGGTGCATTCGTGAGTATTTTGTGTACATTATCGTCGATAACTTCTTCAACTATCTGAGGGTTATTTTCTTTCCCACTGGGGTTAACGCGCACTTTCTGTTTTATCTGTAGTTTGTGTCTATGTCTCCATCCTGCAGGCTTAGAAATGTCGTGACGAACCAACGGATGGGCTGTAGTTTTAAACAGAGTTGCAACACTTGGAGTACTACTGTCGTAACCTTCCTTCAATCGTGTCGCCTGTGCCCGTTCACCATGCCAATCTTTTCCTCTAACTCCTGGCAGTGTTTCTTCTTCGTTATTCACAGAAGAGTCCGTCGTTGGTGAGGCAATTGTAGAATGGACATCTTCATCAATAATCTCTTCAACGTTTGGCCTATCTGCTCTTTCTTTATCCTTGTCAACAGGCCGTTTCGCGTTTTTGTGCCTTACTTTCAAACCTGAATGTGTAACAGGTGTAGATGTAGAAGAAGGTACATTCTCACTAAAATGTTCGACAAATTGTTTTTCTTGCTTTGTTTCTAAGTGCTCGTAAATGGTGTAATGTTTTTCTTTCTTTTGTTTAATTGCTGTTTTCCATCCTGGAGGAGTTTGGATTTCACGATGAAACGAATAATGAGTTGTAGGAGTTGGTTCAGTTGTTGATTTACGAGCATATACCACAGCAGCTTGTTCTTTATCATTTTGTGCCTTCGTTTTCGTCAATTGCTCCAGATTCCATTGTTTCGTCCTGCTGTTCTTGTGTCGTTGAACCTGAGAATACTTCAAATAATGTGTGGTTGGAGTGATAGATGTTGTGGGACGTTTATCGTCAACAATCTCTACAACATCTGCGGTGTGTCTGTCGGATGACTGAAGTGATTTTACTGGTTTCTTTTTGTTATCATTAGCATGACTGTATTTCGAGCTGGTTGAGTTTCGGTTTTCATGGTATATTTCGAATTTTCTAGTCGGCGCTTGCGCTATAGAGTCAAAATCATCGTCTATAAGCTCTTCAATAGCTTCGTCCATTTCTTTCTTATTCTTTTTGTTGTGCGTTTTCATTTCTTTCTTGGGTGTGTGAATTTGCTGGCGTGATGCAGAATGTGAAGAAGAACGAGCAGTTGCACTATGATTGTCGATGCTTTGCATTTCTTCTGTACTCCCCCGATGTTTTTCTTGTTCCTCTCCGGCCATCATTTTCCCTCTTGATTTAACTGCACCAGATGGCCATCGAAACAATTGTGTTTTCTCATGATGCTTGGTAGCATCTGTTCTAAATACCGTTGGCCTGGTGGACGTGTTGCCGTCATCAATAATCTCGTAAACATCGGGTGCAAGTGTGATGGCGTGTCTTGATGAGCTGTGTTTGAGCGTATTCTCGTTTGATTCATCGTAATTTGATTTGTTTTGAGCAGATGTAAACTTAGTAGCTGTTGAAAGGGAAACGCGTCTATTTTGTTTTATCACTTTAGCTTGTGAATTATCTGTCAAAGGCACGTGATTGGTCACGTGAGTACCTAGTTTTCTATCTTGATTTTCCGCATGATATAGTATCGTTGTGTCTCTGTCAACTGTGCCTGACTGCTTGTTTGTAGGGAGTCGTGAAGTCAAAGTTGTCATGTTATTTTTATCCGTAGGCAGCAATATCCAAACTCTTTTATCGTCTTTTGTTGTGTGATTCACTCTGCTTGCATTAAACGTAGTAGCTGGGGTTGGTTTATTCTTGCCCGTGGTAATATAAGAATCAGGACGAGTTCTTGATTGTTTCAGATTTCTTTCGGAATCACTTCTCACTGCGTTCTTATTTTGATACATTTTCAAAGTAAATCCTTTATTTATCGAAAGTTTATTTTCATCAGAATCTATTAGATTTGATTCTAAATAGTTGTTCTTTGTGTCTAAGTGAAGCTGTTTAGCAGTTTTTCCTCTCTTTTTCCCCTTGTTCGATAGTGTCATTTTAATTCCCCCGTGTAGCAGTGTCTTCACTTCTCTCTCCAGTTTACGATTGTTTTCCATGACAAATGCAATTCGTTTGAGTATGACTTCCATTTCGCGCTCATAGTGTTTCTTGCCAATACGGTGATGACTGTGATGTAGTTTCTTGTGTAAGTATTTTGTTCTATCAAGACGTCGGAGAATGTTTCTCAAACTAACACTTAATTTCTTGTGAGAATAAAGCTTACTGCTACTTCTGAGTTTCTTTAGCAAATCAACTACATCCTGTTTAATGACCTTACTTGTTTTTGTATGAGGCGTTTTTGTTTTGTTCTGTCCATGATTTTGTTTTTCCCATTTTGGCCTAGCTTCTCTTATGCGGACAACATTCACAGGTGTTGGACCAGGAGAAACAGTTGGTTTAAACACAGAAACCCTTAGCTTCTCGTCGTCACCAGATTTTGTTTTGTTTCTCATTACGAATGCAACCATTGGTTTGTATGTAGTTGGTCTTGCTTGCACAATTTCACATGCAAAACTGGTGTGGCATTTAACAGTGAAACAATGATTCTGATAAATAAATATCAAGTCGCACTGCTTGTCTTTACAGCAAATGTTGAGGCAATCTTTTGGTCGCGTGATTTTGCCATGAGGAGTAAATTTTCCGGCGTCAAATCCCCTACGTAGTGTAACTTCCTGATAAAGATTTGAGTGGCTACACACTTTATGATTACTCTTAGAGTTTCTCTGAGTATTTGACGAAAGACCCAAAACGTGTAAAACCTTTTGAACGTTTACTGACGGTTTAAGATGGAAGCCAGGCTTTTTCTTGGTCTTCTTAATCTCAGTTGGCTTGTGAAAATTCAGAGAGTGGGTTGAAGTCTTTTGTAGCTGCGCAGTTGACGTCTGATTAGTTAGCTTTGGTTTTGTGTCTCGCATGATATGCACTATTGTAGGGTTAAATCCTTCAAGTTGCGACGGCACAGAATGGCAGAGATAGCTGTCAAAACACGTAACCAAGTGGCAGTTTCTGGATAAATAGAAGACTAGATTACAAGCTTTGTTCTCGCAGCAAAGTTTGGAGCATTCTTCAACAGTCTCAGTAGTTCCTTTGTTGAGAAATGTGCCGGCGTGTACACCACCCAACAAAGTCGTATTGTACTGCAACTTTCCGGGTGAACATGCAGGTTGACGTCTGTGGAAGTTTGTTGTGGTTCGTAAAGTATCAGGTGAAGTGGTGGTGGCGCTAGCTATCCTCGTTGGCTGTATTGATTTTATTGCAGGCAAGGATAACGGTGTTTTCTTTCTTGAAACACGCACCAGTGCTGGACTGTAATTAGAGGCGAGAGCTTTCACACTTTTGCACATCTGCTCTTTGGAACATGTCACAAGATAACAACGGTTGAGTATCACGAAAGCAACATCGCAGATCTTACTCACACAACATTTTTCAGTGCATGTGTGTATATCCTTGACTTTGCCAACCTCGTTGAATAAACCTGCTTGGATCCCTCCGCTCAAGGTGTAGTTGTATTCAGTTGCTCCAAGTTTACAAGAGGTCGTGTTATCAATATCTGAAATAACTTTGCTCGCAGTAAAATTTGCACTTGTGGTAAAAGGGTTTTCTTTTAAATAACTTAGCTGGTCTTCCTTTCGCAGCAAAACACTAGATTTAATTGGCTCCTTCTTTTCTGTCTCTTTAACATCCGTTAAATTTCCTCCAAGGTTCTGTGTCGTTTTACTGTATAGTTCCTGTTCAGAAGATATGTTGTGCTCTTTGTTATCTTTTGGAATACGTCTGGTTACGTAGTTAGTTATATCGGTTTTTGCTGTTGGCTGAGGAATATCCGATCTTGGCTTGACTGTGTTCACTAGAATAGGCTTCTTTATTGTGCCAATAAATGTATCGTTTCCCATTCCTGGTCGCATTTTTGGATTGTGGTACCACGTAAATATTTGATTTTCGTTTTTACCAATATTTGAAGACGAATTAAAAGTTTTTTGTTTCTTAATGTTAAGGTCTTTGATAAAGTGTTTGTACAACGAACTGTGCATCAACGGAGTTTTTGAAACGTTAGTCAAATGAGAAGTATGTTTAATCATTTGCACATTTTTAGGTTCTTTCCTTGTATTGTTTTCCCAATGTTGAACTCGGTTCTTGTTTTTTACTTTGTTCCTCAACAAAGAGTTCGGCTTACGTTTATTTTTCTTTTCTTCTTTAAATTTAAAGACACTTGGTTTCACAGATGTTTTCTGTAACTTGTGGTGAGTAATAAATTGCCCTGACCTTTTGGATGACTTTAAAGAAGTAACTTGAGTAACGAAAGCTGGTCTTGAGACATTCAACGTTTGTGACTTGATGAGTTTTGTGACTGCATGTTTCTTAAGTTCTGTACGAGTTGTGTGCTCTTTAGAAATCCTTTCTTTGTTTTCCATAATATTTAATTTGTTTTCTTTATTAACCTTATGCAAGGGCCTGGGAGGTTTTGCTGTTACCGTTGGAGTCATGATATTAAGAACAGTTTTCAAAAATTCCATTCTGGAAGAATGCCACGCAGTCTTAGTTACTGGTTCTGTTGTTGGCCTTGTCTTACTGCCTAATCCGTCCACCGCTATTCTTGTCGGTGAAATCGTCTTTACTCCATTTGGTCGTTTGCTTGTGTTAATACTTTTATTTCTTGAAGTGTTAAGTATCTTTAACGTCGTAGTTGTTTTAGTTATGCTATTTCTATTTTTGTCCATGGTTCTTTGGTACTTTACTTTCCCTTGGTTCGATTTCGATACACTTGATTTTGGCAAGTTCATATTACCTTGAGAAGCTAAAGTTGTAACTGATGCGGGGAGGGCTGAAGGCGACGTAGGGGTTGCAACATTTAGCACATGTTTGTAAGTGCTGAGAGGTTTGATTTTCAGAGGATGATTTACGTGTTTGTCCCTCTGTTCATCTATGAACGACATCAGATCATCCTCCCTCTTCATGTGTGCCAGACGCGGCTGAAAAGAGCTGTGATGGACTGGAACCGACTCACACCCTTTTTTGGTAAAGCACGTGACAAGATAACAACTGTCTTTCAGCATAAAGGCCACGTCACAATCCCGGGCTTCACAACACTTGCGAACGCACTCGCCCATTCTGCCAACCCTCCCCTGGTCTCGGAAAGAGCCCGACCTAATTCCATTTCGTAGCGTAACATTGTAAGAGATCGGGCTATTGAGACAAGGGGAGGAGAAAGAAGAAGTGGGACGAGTAAGAGGTAATATGGAAGTCGGTTCTAGCCCTTTGGAGAATAAAGTCTTCCCTGCCCAATGTTGGGCTGATATGTTCAGAACATGCAATTTCTGAGAGTTCCAATCTCTATGGATTGGTACAGATGAGTCATTGTCACTGACGGTTGTATGATTGACTTTGCTGTTTATATGAACAGCGGATTCTGGCTTTCTAGTTTCAACCGTGTTATTTATCTTGCTTTTTCGAACAACCGATAACCCGCTCTTCAGGTTTAAAAGATTATGATGATGGTGGTCTTTTTTCTTTTTCTTTACTTGTTTTTTACTGTGATTATTTTTGTTCTTTCTTGCATGAATAATCTTGTCATTCTCAGCGTGCTTAAGGTTTTTAGTCACTTTTCTTATGTTTTTTACAGTCGCTTTGTCGGCAGTTTGTATCTGTGTTTCCTCTAAGTCTGTTTTCTGTTTACCTGTGTGTAGTACATGTGGGAGCTTGCGATGCGCGTAGTTATCAATCTTTGTGTCAAAATCGTGGCCACTGACTTCTTCGCCAGAATATAAAGAGTTAATATTCAAATCACTTGTCTTTATATTGTTTTGCTTAAGTCCACTGTAGTTTTCATCTTCCCCAATCAAGCTTTCATTAAGATCAGCATCATTATCAGAGTCTTCGCCACTAACCTGTTCGCCGCTCACATCAACTGGTTCTTGTTTCGCATTTTCATTTTTATGCATTACACGCGGAAGTTTTTGTTGCAATTTTCTCATTCGTACAAGTCCAGTCGTTTGATCACTAAAATGGTCAAAAGCTTCTAGATTGTAAAAGCGAGTCTTTGGTCTAGTGTTTTTGTGTTTTCCTCCTTTATGTGTTCTTGGTTTATCTTGGGGATTTGATTGATAATCGATGTTGTTACTAATGTTAATACCGCTAGTGTCAGACTGTAGCCCGTTCAGGTAGTGCGCTGGCGTGTTATCCCAATGCTTAGAGCTATGCGTTACCTTAAGAACTTTGTGGTGCAATTCTTTAACAGGTTCTCCTTCAAGCCCTTTACCGCTGAGCTTGGCTTTAACTTTCTTTTTGTGTCTTGTTGGCTTGTTTGTTTTGTGCAAATAGTCCAGGGCAATTGTTTTAGTCTTTTTTATACGCCCATTTAATTGTTTTTTCTTTAGTTTCGTTTTTGCTTTATGTTGAGGTGGCTCAGCAGGTTGAAGATATTTTCGAAGTGCCAATAAAAAGTTGTTGCCACTGTGTTCTATCAACGGCTTTTTAATGTTATCTTGTAATTGTCTTTTGGGCTGTAATGTCCCATTATGGTTGTTTTCAGTATTTCGAAGTCTTTCTGTATCCGTTTTCTTTACTTTCGTTTTAACTTGGTGAGAAGCTTGCTTAATTGGTGTAACGGGTAGTTTTCTAGTTGTACTGGTAATCTTCTGTGCAGAAATAAACAATGTTGAAGTCTTAAAGTGATTTATCTTCTGCACATCGGAGGTTGGCGTTGGTGAAACGGCAGATATATTTAATGTCTTACGTTGATCACTGATGATAGAAATGGATGTAAGTGAGGGTACAGCTGGTGTTAGCCTTGTGGTCAGCATTCCTTCCTCTGCTGTGGAAGCCTTCCAAGAACGTGTAGGAGAAACTATCAAGTTTTTCTTTATAACATAATGCCTTTTTTGTCTCGAAATGAAGGCAATAGTTGGTTGGACCTTAAAGCTTTGGGCTGGCACGGGGCTGCATGATTGTTCATCATTACAAGAAATCAAGAAGCATCTACTCACTAGCATTAAAGCTACGGTGCATAGTTTCCAGCCACAACAGTGTTGGATACATGATGGCATGTCTTTGACGAGTCCCTGATCTCTAAACACGCCTGCATTGATACCGCCATACACAGTTACGTTATAATAAACATTTACCGCTTGACAGGCTCCAACACTGGTAGAATTCTCAAAAGCATTAAGGCTTTTTCTTTCATTTTGGTTAGTCTTTATACTCACGCGCAAGGAAAAGTTGTTAACTAATGTTACTTTCTCGTTTTGAAATGGTGTCAGGACCGTATTTGGCAAATTACGATCAATCTTTGACACTTCAGCAGAGGTTGTTGACATACTTAATGGTTGAAACAATTGTTTTGTTTTGTTTTTGTTTGTTTTTTGCTGTAATAACATCAGGCTCGAACTCGGAAAGTCAACAGGTGACCCGACAGGTGGATTGAAAGCAAAATTGTTGTGTATTGCGTTTGAATAGTCGGGATATAGCACCGCGCTTGAACTTAGGGACGGAGTGTCATCCTTTGGTACCACAGCCGCAGCTATTTCTGGCATTTCTTTCTCTTCAGCACTAAAAGTTGACTCCTTATTCATCTCTGTTACTCGTGTTGATCTCAAAGAAACCTTGCTCATTATAATTCTGCTTGCTATCACTGGAATTGATGGCTGTACAATATTTAGAAAAGTTTTTAATCCAGGCTCATTTAGCTTCTTTCGAATATGAACTATAGTTGGGTGAAATTTATGATTTCTTGCAGGGACGGACTCACAAAACCTTTGATGAAAACAGGTTACTAAATAGCAGTTGCTTTGAACAACAAAAGCTACGTCACAGTTACTTTGATTGCAACAAGCATCAATGCAATTGCTAACTTTGTCCACTTTTCCGAACTCTTCGAACAATCCCGAACTTAGTCCTCCGCGGAGAGTTACGTCATTCTCTTGATCGCTTACTTGACATTTTGTATGAGGTGTGACAGTACCCATTGTTTTTGACACTGGCAAAGCTGATGTGTGTAATTTGGTTACTTTCGATGTTGTTGTAAATGTCGGAACACCAATAATTTTTTTAGTCTTTGTGATTTCTGAACCGTAAATTGCTTGCGACTCCGTTTTGTTGCCTCTTGCAACATATGCAATAAGTGGCTGGATGTTCTCGTTGTGACTTGGTACTGAGCGACAAAGCTTCTCGTTGTAACATATTACAGTATAACAATTGTTGCGAATCTTTAAAGCCAAGCTACAGCTTTTCTCCTTGCAGCATAACTCTACGCACTTCTCCATAGAAGACACTTTCCCCTTGTCACTGAACACACCAGCTCCAATACCCCCTTGCAAAGTAGCATTATGTTGCATACTGAATGTGGTACACGTGTCCTGTTGGTGTACGGATTCTTTTGCCTGAATAGTTGTCATTTCTATTGGGCTGCTGTTTGTTGTCAAAACATTCGTAGGTAGAAAATGCAGTGATGGTTTTGCATTTGGTTTTGAAGTTGATTTGGAAACTGATTTTGCACTTGGCTTTACACTTGGTTTTGCATTTGTTTTTCTTCTTGACTTTTCACTTGGCTTTGCCTTTGGTTTTTCACTTGGTTTTGCACTTGGCTTTGCACTTGGTTTTGTAGTTGGTTTTACACCTTGCTTTGCA
>JANSTQ010173316.1:12905-32227 GCA_026167885.1 Bergia puertoricense
CTTGGTTTTGCACTTGGTTTTGCACTTGGTTTTGCACTTGGTTTTGCACTTGGTTTTGCACTTGGTTTTGCACTTGGTTTTGCACTTGGCTTTGCACTTGGTTTTTCACTTGGTTTTGCACTTGGTTTTTCACTTGGTTTTGCACTTGGCTTTGCACTTGGTTTTGCACTTGGTTTTGCACCTGGCTTTGCACTTGGTTTCGCACTTGGTTTTTCACTTGGTTTTGCACTTAGTTTTTCACTTGGTTTTGCACTTGGTTTTTCACCTGGCTTTGCACTTGGTTTTTCACTTGGTTTTGCACCTGGCTTTGCACTTGGTTTTTCACTTTGTTTTGCACTTAGTTTTTCACCTGGCTTTGCACTTGGTTTTTCACTTGGTTTTGTACTTGGTTTTGCACCTGGCTTTGCACTTGGTTTTGCACTTGGTTTTGCACTTGGCTTTGCACTTGGTTTTGCACTTGGCTTTGCACTTGGTTTTGCACTTGGTTTTGCACTTAGTTTTTCACTTGGTTTTGCACTTGGTTTTTCACCTGGCTTTGCAATTGGTTTTTCACTTGGTTTTGCACTTGGTTTTGCACTTGGTTTTTCACCTGGCTTTGCACTTGGTTTTGCACTTGGTTTTGCAATTGTTTTTGCACTTAGCTTTACGCTTTTGTCCAAAAATTGCGTATTAAGCCGCCGTTTGTCTTCTGACAAATCATTCACTTCACTTTTTATATTTAACGGTGAAAGTTCTTGTTTATGAACAAAAACTAGTTTGGGGTGAAATCGCAGACTTTTTGCCGCAACAGGGTGGCATTGGCTTTTACTGTAGCACGTTACTAAAAAGCATTGATCGATCAACATAAATGCAAGGTCACATCTTCTCGTTGAACAACAAAGCCTGACACAGTCTGTTATGTCTTTAACTTTACCTGACTCATTAAATATTCCTGCCCTAATACCACCCCTAAGGGTTTGATTTTCGTACGTTCTTGAATGATTACATATCGCATGTTGTTGCTGACCAGAAACGTTTGAAGTTTGCTCCTGTTGGGGTTCAAGAGCTCTGGCTAACTCATTTTGTCCGTGAAAGTCTTTCAAAGTATTTATGAAAACGTTTCTTATCTGAGTCGACTGCTTGCGATCTTTACGAGCTTCTTTTGACTCAAACGTGTTCATGGTATGTGATAGCAGTGCAACCTTTGGTTCAAAAGCTGAAACCGTTTCCTTTGGACGACTTTGCAGTGTGCTTTGGTAAGTATTGGTCGAAGGAAAGAACTGATGATCTTGATTTTTAGTATGGTCAGGTGTTGTAACATAAACTTTAGTTGTTTCAGGAAGCGACGGTTGGTCTTGATTCAGATTAGAAGTAATGCTTTTGGTTGTTGCCCTTGGTGTTGGTGTTGCAAGAATATGTGGTAAGTTTGTTCTTGTGTGAGCCGATAAAGATGGATTAGGGTAAACAATTATATTACCAGTGTGTATATCCGAGTTAGTTTCTAGGCGCGTGGTCTTCACATTGAATACATTTTTGTTCGATGTTCTTTCTTCTCCTAACAACGCAGTTGATACAGCTGAGATCTTTCGATCATTAGGGGCGGCTGTATGAAAAAGTTTTGGTGATAAAAGTCCGCGAATACTTTTCATAAAATCGCCCAGGTACTTGTATATTCCAACCGGTTGTTCAGGTTTATTTATGGCATCTCTAAGATTTAAATCCAATAATTGGTCTGCTAATGCCACAGATTTATGTGTCTCAGTCTTTGAGTAGGAGCGACTAGTGCCAATCTGAGTGTGTTTTACTTCGATTGCAGAACCGCCAGGCTTTTGCGTGCTACCAGGAGAATGATGTGATATATTTTGTGTAAATGAATGCAGAATCAAGTTGTTTATTTCACCAAACTTGCTCCCATTGCTTGGAAGCTGTGTAACATTTGTCGATTTCACATTTCCGTTCTGTGTTAACGCCAATACCTGATGATAAAGTGCGGATGTTCTGATTGTATTGCTTGAACGTGCTGAAGATGGTTTCAAAACACTTCTGACCGAAGACACACCCACTTGGGAACTTCCAAAACGAATAGTGTTCCCCACAAACGCGCTCCTAACATTTATACTTAACGTGTTGCTACTATCGAGCTGATTCCCTGTTTCGATAGTAACTTTGTCAGGAACTGCGTTTTTCTTTTCTTCATAAGTATTTTGGCTGCTAGCCTTTCTGGATGCGAGTTTAGCTTCCCCTAACGACTTCTGAATGTTAAGCAAAACTCCTTTCAGTAGCTGAAATTGGACATTAGTCTTTGATGTATTTGTGACGAGACCAGTCACTGTATCATTTAGTTTCTGAATAGCTGGTACCTCTGGAAACTTAACGGAAAGCTGTTTGATGATTTTCTTGATATGAATGTTATGTTTTGCTGTATTGTCATCCTTCAACTGGGCTGTATAGTTTCTTTTATGGCCCTTGCTGTCTACCTCGTTGCGCGTTATGTTATTTATGTAACTACGGAGTGAGGAAATCAATTTCTCAGCAAGCTCCAAAGATGATGAAGTCTGATTCTGTTTCAAGGAGAGAAGATTAATTTTTTCTTCAAGTTTCGTAACTGCTTTTCTCCCATAAAGATTCTCTGTGGACATCTGGTGTTTATTTTTGTGTCTTACCATAAAAAGTGTTTCTGGAAGACTGCTTTTAATCTGCAATCCCTGCAGAGTTTGGGATGGGAGTGGCACCACTGGTCTAGTAACCGTTGTTGGTGTTTGATTGTTCGTGGGTTTTGGAGACCAGAATTGAACTGAAGATTTTAGTTCAGCATAGCTATGGAATGTACTGACGTGGGCAGCGGTAACACTCACTGAACGACCGGATTGCGCCTTAACTGTAGCTGACCTTTCAACATTCTGTGAACTGGCAAAGTGAACAGTAATGTAATGTGTAGGAAGAATATTGTAAGTTTTCAAAGTTTTGACATTTGTTCTGGCAGTGAGAGTAAACACAGTTGCTGCTTCACCTTTTTCTATCTTCTCGTTTTCTTTCCCGTTGAGGAATTGCAAAGTCTTACTATCAGATGAAGTGAGAATCTTCGTGGGACTTGACAAAACTTTGCTTGTGTCAATCACACCGTTGTGCTGCTGTAAGTGATTGAAGGAAACTGTTGGTGTCACGGAAGATATCATGGAAGCAGTCAAAGAGATCAAAGGCAAGGTTTCTCTAGCAAATATTTTGAGAAGCGACGTCTTTCTGGGGTTTTCGTCGTAAAAACCTATCCTTTTATCAAATTCTGATCTCACGTTCATTAGTTGCAATGTATGTAATATTGAAGTATCGTTTGTAATGGTCTCGGTTTCAATGCCGTGAATTTTTACTGTTGGCACAGTGACGTTGTAGGCTCTTTTTATTGCTCCCAGTGCCACGGTATTTACTGCGACATGAGGTGATTTGAATATTGTTCTGCTGCTATAGTTCGGATGATGGATCTTCGATGTAGGCAGGGAGAAAATAGAATTATGTAACGCATCCACAGACGTCTGCCCCAATCTTACAACTGTAGATGGAAGCAACAAGCTTTGCATCTTATTAGTAACAGTTCCTTGGATCAGTATTCTACTTGGACTTACAATAGAACCTTTCTCATGGTCATTGTCGAAAATTGATTTACTTTGTATTGTTTGGTTATATGAGCTCTTCGCAAATCTCCTTATAAGCTCCGGAGACATCATATCTGGAATGTAAAACTCTTCGCTTCCATCCCTAGCTACGTACACAATTGTAGGTCTAAAGAACCTTGACTTGACAGCAACACTTCGGCACCTCACCTGATTGTAGCAGGCGACCAGATAACACCGCGACCGTAACATAAACACCGCGTTACACTCGTGCGACGCGCAGCACAACTCCACGCAGTCATCTGGGTGACTAACCTTACCGGAGAATTGAAACTCCCCTGCGCGCATTCCAAACACAAACCGAGCGCCGGCCAGCAAAGGGCTCCGTCGACAGGTAGTGTTTCTGACCTTAGAGGTAGGAATGAGTGTTTTGACTCCATCTGTTCGCAAGGTAACGTTTGATTCCCTTTTTGTTGTCGGAGAAATTAATAATTTAGTATGGTTTAATAAACGGCGAATAATATCACTCTCCATCTTATTCCTCGCTACATAGGCTAGCTGCTGAATGGTTGTGGCATTCGTAGCAGGAACTGCCTCACACGGCTTCTCGTTAAAACATGCTACTACAAAACACGTGTTGTTACTAAAAACTGCAACATTACATTCTGCTGTTTGACAGCAGAGTGATGAGCACTCCTTGACGCCGCTGATGTTCCTTCTGCTCTCGAAGTCGCCGGCCTGTAGGCCACCTCTTAACGTTACATTTTCTGCAATAAACGTATGTGCGCATGCATAATCCTTATTTCTGCTGATTTCCTCTCTAAACTGTATCTTTTCATATGCTGCAAGAGAGAGAGGCCCTTTCCTAATTTCATTTGCTTTCAACGCGACAGATATTTTGAAGTTGGAATTAGAAAATTTAGATGCAACAGAGTAGGTCGATATTTCTCCTGCTCTTTTTAGCTTCGCAGTTTGAGTGTCAAGAATGTTTGTCTCTTTCATCTCTCTTTTTCCAGAAGCTAGGACGTCCTTCCTTATAGCAACAATGTTAACAGCAACGCTTGAAGGTGTTATTGTAAGGCGTTCTGTGTAAGTCTGAGAGTTTAAGACGCTTTCTTTAATATTGTGCGTTGAGTACCCTTGTAAAGTTTTAACAACTGGTCTTTTTGACGGATATACCAAAACTGTTCTTGCATTTGAGCTGAATGAAAATTCCGTTTTAAATCCTTTTGTTTTCTGTTCTTTCTTGTCCACTTTACTGCTTTCAAACCAAGCAGACTCATATGTAGAAGCAGCATCAAAAGATTTACTTTGGACGTTCAAGGCAGGACTGTTGATCATTGTTGCCAGACCTACTTGTTTATCTTTAGATGGAAAAGTTGGTGTTGGCTCAAACAGTTTTGGAGTAAAAAGTACGGTGGATAACTGAGCTGGCCTTCCCCCTTCGATGTGAGAGTGTTGTGCAAAAGAAGCTGACAATTTTTCAATAGTTTGGGTTTGAGATGGCTTTATATCTAGATGTTCAATTTCACGAGCTTGAGTAACCAGTAGAGGACTGTTAATTATGTTTCTTGGTTCCCCATCCACGTTCTTTATGAACAAATTTGACTCGGTGGTTCTCTGCAACTGATCTTGATAAGCCAACAAGTGAGGATGAGTGTCAGCTGTCTTTACCTGAGGAGTTGGTTTGAGGTCGTCAGTATGATCTGATATTCTTTTCGGATTAAAACGATGGTTTTCATCATAATGCTTTTTAGCTGGCGTTGCAGTTTGTAATATCCGTTGCAGTACCGAGCTGTTTGTATGAGGAGAAGCCTTCACTTTTGTACCAAAGTCGACGGAGATACCCATTACTGACTTTGAACCATCTGAATGAAATTGTCTATTTTGCGTAATGATTGGGTCTTTATATAGTCTTGAATTATTGTTCTGTTCTATTGATAACTCCACAGTTAAACTTGGTTTCATGGAATTTGCAGATAATGAAGATGCATTATAGTCTTTAGTGGGTGTACCATTATACTTTAGAATTGCACTGCCTTTTGAACGTGAAAGTGAGGCTACACTTGAAGAGGTTGGCGTTCGGGTGAGAAGTGGAGATGGTAGTAAACTTGAGGCTTTTCCTTGTGTAGGGGAAAGCGGGTTGGTTAACGACAGAGTAGAACCATCTTGATTTGATCTCTTGTGCAGGAACACGATACGATTTATCATCGGCATATTAGAAGTGGGAGCAAATCTGCAAAGTTCTCTACTAAAACAGTGTAAATTGTAACAGTGTTGATTGAGAATGAATGCTGCGTTGCAACCGCTATAGACGCAACAGTGGTTCACACAATCTTCAAGTAAGTTGATTGTTGGATATCGAAGAAACTTTCCCGCGGCCCAACCACCTGTAAGGTTTACGCCCTTGAATTCTTGAGTTGCTTCACAGCTTCCGTTAGTTATGCTGTCAGAAAATACAAATTGTCTTTTTCGAGCCAGTGTATTCTTACTGATACTTTGAGATTTTTTCACAAATGCAATTACAAGATTGTATCTGCTTGTTCGAACTGGTACAGTCTTGCAAAGTTTTCTATGAGGCGAACACTTAACGGAAAAACAGGTGTCATCAACTTTAAACGCAGCATCACAGTCCGATTTACTACAGCAGATTCCTATGCACGTGCTCATATCATTAACCTTTCCATATTCGGTAAACTTTCCAGCGTTTAAGCCGCCACGAAATGTAACATTTTTTTCAGCTCTTGCACTAACGGTGCAGGAGGAACGTTCAGACGACGATGTTAAATTAAAAATACCGAACTTGTCCTTCTTCATGAACGCCATAGCTGTTTTAAACTGTGTTGCGCGAGCCGTAATAGGAAGGCATCGCCTTACGTTCTCTGCACACTTAACCGAGTAGCAATTCCTCTCAATCATAAATGCTACGTCACAGTTGGAGGATTCGCAGCACTTATTTATGCACGATTTTATGCCAGTTGTCTCACCATGATCGGTGAAATTCCCTGCTGTATATCCTCCGTTGAATGTTACTCCATGATGGACTTCACCCAATACTGGACACGAAAAGATCCTTTCCGAAGCTATCTTTTCGTTCTCTAGGCTTTCAGAATGGTTTCGTTGAGACCCATTGTAAAACATTCTGTTGAAATATTCAATGGTTGTGTTGATCTTGCGAGACTTTGACGGAACAGCTTGACAGTTGTTGGCATTGAAGCACTCAATAGTAAAGCAGTTTGTAATAACCATAAAGGCTGCATCGCATTTCTTCTGAGAGCAGCAAAGTCTAGAGCAGGTGTCCATGTTGCCAACTTGACCGTGATCTGTAAAGTTACCAGCTCTTATTCCACCTTTGAAAGTGACATTTCGCAATACCGTACTATTTAACTTGCATGATTGAAGATTTTCTCTTGTTTCGTTAGCCAAAAGGATATTAGACGTTGTAGTATTAGTAAGTTTAGCTCCAAGTGTTTCCTGTGGGAGTTTAGCTATTCTGCTCTTGATGTAAACAACCTGGGTATGAACTATTGGTGACGATACAGGCAGAATCTCGCAAGTTCGGTAGCTGTAGCATTTGATGGAATAGCAAAAGTTTTCAACCATATATGCTACGTGACAGCTACTTCTGTTGTAACACAGCATCACACATTTACTCATGTTTTCGACTTTACCTTCGGCAGTGAAAACTCCTGCCTCAATTCCTCCACGGAAAGTCACGTAGGTGAAGACTTCACTCATATCCGAGTGTGAAGTAACAGCCTTCACCGAACTCATCATGTTAGTTGTTGACCTAAACTTTGTCTCTTCAGTTTTGTTCTGTAAAGGACTAGCATCCAGTTGAACAGGGCTTGACTGAAGGCATGGTGTGTCAATACTGTTAAGCGTTATTAATGGAGGTTTTAAGGGAGATGTTTTCACAGATTTACCCGACCTACTTGAGTTAGTTCTAACAAAACTATGAACCCATTGGTGAACAAGAGTTCTAGCCAGTAGCATTGGTGAAACAACTTGAGTTCGAACGGATGCTGAAAGCAAGCCTATATTTTTCTTTTCTTCATTAATTAAATGAGCCTCCCGGTTGCTAATCATTTCTTTAAGCTTGTGCAAATGCGAAATCAAACGTCTCGCTAGTTTGTAAATGTTGTCGTTACCTTGCGATCTTGCTATGTTAAATCTTTCTACATTTGAAGCATTTCTGCCCACGCCATCGCTCTGGTTCCCTGGCCTTCTGAGCGATTGTGCCAGATTATTTATTCTAATGGTTACGTTTTCCAGTTTTCCAGAAATTTGATTCAGCAAGAAGTTTGTCTTATTCTTGTGTTCAAGTTTACCAGTTTGTTCTGCAATGTGCTTGCTCCAGCTTTTGTTTGTGTTCGCAATTACCTCGTGTAAATCTAGCACCAATCTTTCTAATTTCTTGAATGAATATTCATCTTGAGATTTGTTGCGCATGATTCCGTTGACTTCCTGTAATAGCTGTTGGAATTTGAATGTAATATACGAGTTATTTGTGCTGCTTGGTACTATTTTGCCATCTTGCAGCTTTATTGTAGTATCCTTGTTGTATAGAGCCGTTACAGTTGACAAGAACACATTAAACGGAATCGATTGTCTCATTATCTTCAAACTTGGCCAGACAGTTTTACTGTTGACAGTGGTGGAGTATTCTAACATGTGATGTTCTTGTTTACTACCAGATCTCTTGTTATTTACTTCGTGTACAGCGTGTGAAATAGCTTCCGATTTAATTATCGTCTTTGCTTGCATGTTACTTGATGACATACCAAAAGAAATGTCCTTGGTTGGTAAATATAACAGAGTACGTTTTGTCTTTGTCACAGTTATAGTTCCATTAGATACCAAAACAGGTGTTGGTGCTGGTATTAGTGTAGGTGTTGGTGTTGGTGTTGGTTCTGACGTTGGTATTAGCATTGGTCTTTGTCTTGGTCTTTGCGTTGGTTGCTGAGCATGAGAGTTCAGTATTTCCTGCCTACTGCTGATTAATGGTAGTTTTCCTTTGTGCTTTGCTTCAGTAGATATGGGAAGATTGACAGCTTGTGTGGAATGTATATTGGTTTCTAAATTAGTAGAAAACTCTGGTTTGAAAACTTTGTTTCTGTAATCAAGGAAAGCTTGACTCTCTAGTAAAGGACGTGAATGCATATGACTTGTTATTGTAACCAAAACCTTTTCAGAATTCAATTTCAGTTTTTGATTAAGCTCTGAGACAGCATGTAATGAGGTATACTCTTTTGAAATAAGAAAACCGTGAGCTTTGTAGTTAATCAAGTTGTTAAAAGTTGGTAAAATTTTAGACATGATTGTGTTGTCCACCGTAAGGTCTTTGTGGATTTTACTGACAGTAGTTGACTGTGGTGCAGTAGTAGACATGATAACATTGCTTACGGCATAATCCTCTGGGATCTTACTGATGGTCAGTGACGGTTTGACGCTTAATACTCGATTATTATCCATCACTGATAAGACTGCAATTTTACTCTTGTCAGGAATTATCCGCTCGGCTTCATTAGTATCAACACTTTTAGACTCAACTTCATTTATATATGTGGCGGACAGCTCAGTTAAAGTTGACTGTGGAATCAATCTGGAAATGGACTCTCTGGAAAAAAGCAGTGGCTGGGACATGATAACAAACTGTGGTGCTGTCTCATTAGCATAAAGATCTGTCTCTGTCTCGTTTGAAACCAACTGTGTTTCGTTTGATGTCATTTCTTCTGCAACTTCACTTTCATTGACGTCTGCAGTCACAAGGTCGTTGCCATACTGATGATACACGGCCATTACACCAGTACCAGAAGAGGTATCTTGGACATGGGTAGAAATACCGTCTCTTACAAGAGATTTTCCTGGGGATTTTGATATCAGATTAAGTGTAGTTGTGTTAGTTGCTGACTTATCGTTCTTCGCAGCGTAGTTTTCTGCATTTCTGTCGGTCGCATTATCGAGATTACTTTTATTTACACTAATATATGGAAATTCCAGTAATGTGCTAGAACGATCGCTTGCTTTAGAAGGAGCTCGTACTTTTGAAGAATGCTTTTCTCCGTTGCTGCTTTCTGGTGAAAGTGGTTCGGATACCTCGTGATGATCACCAATACTCTTTATGGAGGTGTTTCTACTTTCGTTGCTTGATACCTTGGTTAAATTCAGACAAAAAATATTTAGTAAAGCTTTTGTAGTTGATCTGCCCATGATGCATTTTTCAATAGTGTTAGTTCATTTTTTTGAAAATTATAAAATGCTAGTTGTATATGTAACCATTTTAAAATGACAGGCAAGTTTTACAATCTTATAGGTTCCTAGCAGCAGTAACTTAAGCCAAGATTGCAAACTTTTACGTCTGTAACCCCAATGGAACAACAAAAATAACTGAAACAGCCAATTAAATTATAATACACAAAAAGGGGGGACAACGTATGATAATGACACGAATAACCCCTGAGGTTATAAAATATTGAGACTTTGTCTCACTATTTATTTTTTCAAAATGAAGATATTCCAAGAACATTATTTAGTTCTAAAAAGAACTTGTCTATGGTTTTTCCACACCAACTATGGTCTTTTGTGCTTTATTCGCAAATGGTGAACAACAAGGAAAGGTTTTGTCATCCACAATTAAGGATCCACTCGTAAATTCCCTATCCAAAGTCGCATTAGTTCATTCTTACCTTTGCATCACCACTGTTAAGGAAAATTAGTTTGTTTTTTTGTTGGCCGACCAAGAGAGGCAGAGAAGGTCGGTTGATTGATTGCTTCTGTTCACTGGATCTGTTTTTCTTTAATATCTCACCAGTCAGATGTACCATAAGGCTACCTGTAGCTGTGTTTGAATTTTCATCTGCGTTTCTTCTGCTGCCTAGTATCTGTCCGACGTTACTCGGGCTGTTTGTTGTTTTCTTTAAGCTATTTGAACTCGGAGCAGTGGAAGATCCAGTTAAGGCAGCTTGTGAAGCATGCGCAGTTTGGTTAAGTTGGTGAGCAGCTGTGAATTGTTGATAAAACTGTGATAAGCTTGGATCGGCTTTTGGTGCTCGCGTTATTCGTTTTGTACCTGTATTTTAATGCACAAAACATAAGAATACAATAAAAGAAAAAAAGTGATTTAGTTAGGTTTTGGTAGTCATGACTTTGTTTCCCAATGTGAAACAACAAAAATAGTTTCAAATAGGGAATTACTACAACAAGTCAGATTTAAAATTTATTTTGTCTTTCCGACTCAACAATAAATGCACATCAAAAACTGAAGAATATGCTAACTTTTAAATTAAAATTAATTATTATGTAAAGTCTTAGATGTTTGTCTGAATGTTCACTACAACAAGGGGATATGAACCGACTGAAAACTTTTTGACTTTTGTCTAGCTTCAACAGTTGAGATGTTGAGATGTTTTCCTACAGAGTACAAGATATATTTCAGACACTAATTACTATTGAATTCACGACTTGATATCTAAACTTCTAAAGACTTACGATCAACTAGAAGAAAACAAAGTGTTGATTTTGTTAAAATCCTTTGCTCCACCTTGCAATATTTCTACTTATAAATATCAAATTGCAACAACCTCGTTTCTTTTACATCCATTGAAACATTAAAAATAATATAGTCCACATAAAAAACGGGAAGGACGCATTCATCAGCAGGAATTTAGAATGTTGATGATGGCCCTAAAAAAATGTATAGCTTACCTTTTATTTTAAAGGCTAACATCGGATGATACTCAGAGGGCGTGGCGGGTATTGAGAAACAGGACTGCATGGTGTAGCACTTTACCAGATAGCAGTTTTTCTTTACTCTCAGCGCTACATCACATGACTTCTCAAGACAACAGTGTCTAACGCAATCATCCATGCTAGCGGATAGTCCGGCGAACACAAACTTTCCAGCGGATGCTCCTTGTCGCAAAGTAAATTCCTGTTTTACTTTGGAGAACTGACATTGCTTTTTCGCCCCAGTAGTTAAATTTTTTGTACGATTAGTGCTCCTGTGGGTACTTGATTCTTTAAATCGAGGTAACAAATTGATTGATTTGGGTTTCGAATAGGACAGCTGACTGGTTTCCGTCACAAAGTCTTTGCTGACGTTTATTCTGCTAACGTAAACTATTTTCGGATGGTATTTTTCAGCGTGGTGCGCGGAAATAGTGCTGCAATCAGCAGAGTTGTTACACTGCACATTAAAACAGACATTTTGAATCATAAAAGCCAAGTCACAACTATAACTCTGACAGCATAGATTAGAACAATCCTTTATATGCTGAACAGTGCCTCTGTTTGTAAATGTTCCGGCATGAAAGCCCCCCTTTAAAGTAACATCGTTCAAGGGACCAACAAAATTACAGTTGGCCGAGTTGCGCCGTGTGGTGTTGGACTGAACGACAAGATTGTTATCATTATCTTCCATACTTTTATCCACCTTTTTAGTAGCTCCGAACAGTTTATTTCCTTCAGCATTTTTGTTAGCATCGCTAAAAACGTTGCCTGACGACGTTTTTGTGATATATACAATCCTTGGACGGTACTTCTCCGAGTAGCTAGCCTTGATTGGTTGGCATCCTGCAGAAGAGAAACACACGACTGAATAACACCTTTCTTGTATAACAAACGCCACATCACAGGAGTCAGTCTGACAGCAAATCCTTTTACAGGTGCGTACATCCTTTACGATGCCTTGATCAGTAAAGTTTCCAGCTCCATAACCATCATGTAAAGTTACATTTTGCATCACAGGGCCCGTAAAGCATCGTTGCTTTGATTGTGCTAAGGGACCATTTGACAGCAAATGTTTGTCGTTATCACTGGGGTGACCAGTGTGCGTCCTGGTATCTGCCTGATCAGTACCCCAGATGTCATGATCTATCTGATCTACCTTCTCTACGACGTCACTCGCTCCGTCCGTGATAAGTTTATCTTCTACTTCTGAATGTACGCCTGAAGTTTGATCTTGCATTTCCGTTTCACCTTCAACGATGGGTTGATTTGTTGTTTGGGGAACAGGCCAATCACTTGATCCACTAAATGATGAGCCATCAAAGGGAGATTCCAGAGAATACTCCTCTGCATTGTCTTTAGAATCGTCCTGCTCAACAATGCTGTTAAGTGAATGAATTGTACTGGAAAAGGCGGGGTTTGGGGACAAGTTGACATCCAAGTAAGTTTGTCCATTATTAGATGAAGATGATGGGTTTTTGAAACTCTTCGGAGCAGTTAGTATTTCGTTGTAATGTGAACTGTTCAACCTTTTTTCTGATATGTTAGGTTGTAGCGGCATTTGAGTATCTCTGTTTATGCCAACTGTTACGTTTTTAACGGCGACAGAGAAGTTTTTCTGCATAGGTGCCATGTGAGATACAAACACCATTCTTGGAAAGTAAACTGAGTGCTTTACGTATGAAGCCTCGCACGTTTCAATTGAAGCACATTTTACAGTGTAGCAATTCTTTCTGATAATGAAGGCGACACTGCACTCAGTATCCTCACAACATCGTTTTACGCAGCGATCCATGCCGCTAATATTAGGTTGGTAAGAAAAATGGCCAGCATCAAGTCCTCGGCGAAGCGTTGTGTTAAACATTACATCACCTGTTATACATTCCGACGAAGGCGCGTTTAGCCGAGTTCCTCTGTGGTTTGCTGTATCTATATTTTCATTTCGTGCAGTATAATGAATGGAGTTGTTGCTGAATTTATATGAATGTAGACTATTCATTAGTTTTGAGGGATCGTGAGACGGTTCAGTATTATCCGTGGGGGTGAAGGCGTTCTGTGTTCCGTTCATTTGTTTTAACAATAGGTTATCAGATATCGTTGCTTTGGACGAGCTAACTGTTACTCGACTTACATAGACTAATCGGGGTCGGAACTGTGCAGTGTGTTTTGCCTGAACTGGCTTACACAGTTCCATATTGTGACAACTCACCATAAAACACCTATCAAGGACCATGAAGACCAAATCACAACTTTCCGACTGGCAACAGTAACTTGAACATTTATCCATCGATTGAGCGAAGCTAATTGCAGTAAATGTACCAGATTGAAATCCTCCAGATAGGGTAACGTTGTAGAGAGTTTCCTCCGGGAAGCATTTCTGATTAGTATAAATAACTTCTCTGTTATTGTCCTTGTAAGAAGTAACGTTTTCTGCTAGTACTGTCGGGCTAACAGTTCTCACTGTAGATTGCAATGACATACTTGGTTCGCTTTGGGGTGTTTCAGAATTGCTTTCCAGAAGTACAACGCCATCATCAGTTTCTCCTTTAATTTGCACTTGATCGTTAGAAGACATTAAATCATTACCTGAATCAGCCATTTCAATGGAACTATATGAGCCAGACATATCATCTGGCTCAGATTCGGTAAAATCTACTTTAATATTCAGTTGTTTTTTGTCAATAAAATTGATTTTTATGTCTTTTTGCTTGCTAGAAGCCATGAAAAGCTGTTCCTTCCTTCTCACCTTTGCTTTTGAATTGTCGAAGTCAACTTTTATGACAACTGGCAATGACGAATTTCCAGTTGTAAAATACTGAAGGTTTGAAATTATTTTAGTTTGGTTAAATGCTCGCAAATGGTTTATTCGTTTTGGTGGTTTTGCTGTGCTTTTCTTTGAAAAATTGCTAGTCCTATTCTGAATTAAACTTGACGTTGCAGTAGTTGGTTTTGTCACACCCTTTCGATAACTTGCATTCGTCACCACTCTGGTAGTTTTCTTTGGCCAGCTGTTTGTTTTCGCTACATTCGCCTTAAGTCTTTTTCCAATAAGTTGAAGAAAAGTACGTCGAGGAGTGAGAAGTACTTTTTTTCCTTTATTAAAACGCCTAGTAACAAAAATTACTTGTGTTTTGTAGGAGTGTTGGTGTGAAGCAACTACCTGACAGAGCGGTTCGCTGTAGCAGCTTACAATGTAACAAGCCCCATCTAGTAAGAAAGCAAGATCGCAGCTGGACGTATGGCAACAAAACGTCAGGCATTGTTTAATGTTTCCTACTTTTCCAAAGTACGTAAAATCCCCGGTCTGCATTCCACGGTGGAGTAAAACTTGAGAATAAAGTTTAGAATAGGGACAAGTTAAAAGGGTTTTGCCATTTGTTTCTCTAAGGTTTTTATCTGTATTTTTAACATGATGGTGTTGGAAATGTTGAACCATTGACGGGTTCCATGACAAATGGACAGGATATTCGTCTTTTCGTAGTGCAATATGGGGAATATCCTTCCTACCCGGTATCAAAGGGCATCCTCGATGATCTCTGTAGCATGAAAGAGCGTAGCACTTTCCATGAAGGAACAAAGCCACATTACACCCACGTATCCTGCAACAAGAGAGGCGACAAAGTCTTTTCTCTGTCATATGTCCCAGAAAGAGCCATTTGCTCTTTTCCATTATGCGCATGAACGTTGTTTTCTTACAACGTAACTTCGATTTAAAACACTGACGACGATTTAGTTTTTTGGTTGGTCTAACAATACCTCTTTGTGTTTTAAATTTGTTCTCAATCTTTGATCGTTGGTGGTAGCTTACTTTAGGCCAGCTTGTTTTGTGAGTCTTGTGTCGAATGCCACGCCATAAATAAACAACTTTAGGCTTATACAGAGTTGCCCGACGCGCAGGCACAGCCTCACACAGACGCGCACTATCGCATGCAACGGTGTAACAAATCTGTTTTACCACAAAAGCCAGGTTGCATTCTTCGTTGGCGCAGCAGCGTTTCACGCATCCTTTAATTGAGTCCACTTTTCCTTGTGGGGTAAATTTTCCTGCTCGAAGACCGCCCCGAAGTGTCACACCAAAATGTGTAGGACCATGACTGCACAGAGATACCATCTTAATTACTGGCATGCTTATAGTGGAAGGCACGATTGATGTCTCTGAAGAACGTGTTGGAAGTGAAATCCCCAAATGAGCAAATAAAGAGTTTTCTATGTCTTTTGCATTTAATATACTCTTTTTGATATGTACACCTTCTGTCGTATTTCCGAGCTTCTCGCCCCGAGAAAGAATCTTTCTTCCAATAACAATCAGTCGCTGCCCAATCGCGTTTAAATGTTTTGCAGATTTTCCCATTCTTGAAATCAATTTCTTACTCTTTCCTGTTTTTAACAATCTTAGTCCTGTATCAATAGTCACCCTTCCAATGTCAATCAAGTGCTGAATCACTTCCTCAGAGTGGTTAGTTTCTGTAAAAGATAGGTGCAGCAGATTGTCTAACTTATCAAAACCAGGAAGATTAATGGATTTTCTATTTTCATTCTTTTTCTTTGACCGCGGCCTTTGAGGGTTTCTTCCCTTACCAGTCTTGTTTACATTGCTAACTCTATAAGGTTTTTTGGGTATCGACACATATTTGCTTGTTTCAGTTTGTTTTCTGTGGTTTGTGAGTGGTGTGACATGAACGATGTCATCATTCTTTATGCGCTTTTGCAACTGTTTGTTGAAGTGATGCCTGTAGTTTTTGCTTTTCATATTCCAATCTTGCAAGCCTCTACCATCGTGTTTACTTGGCACACGATTGGTGACCATATTAGTATCTGGTTGTCTATGAACGTTGAGTGCTCTAGAAGTGTCCAACCCCTCACCAGGGGGCGATTCCTGTTCTTGTAGCGTAACATTGTAAGAGAGTGCCCCCGGTGAGGTGTGGCTCAACCATGGAACCTGTGTGGGAGCAGTGTCGCCAGTTTCTATAAAGAGAAACAACAAACGATGAGAGACTACAGCAACTCTCCTAGTTTCTGTAGTTTTAAGAATAGATTCGGAAGTGAGTCTTTTTGCTCACTCCTGATCTTATTATAAAACTTTGGCTTCTTCTTTTAACGCACACCTATAATATAAACATATGCAATCTCGTGTCGTTAAGACAGTTGTTTGCCTAATTCAATTGACTGCACCAAAAAAGATGACGACTGGTAAATTTAACCATAACTCTAAGCGCATAAAAAACTGAAAACGCTCATAAAAAACGCACAGAAAGGTTCTAAAATCTTCAAACCATCACACACAACTTTGTTAGGGCGTGAACAATTTTCCCAAAACAATTGTCTTCCATGTGCTCCTATTCAAGGAGTTAAGCTCACCAGACATTGTGGTCAAATGTACAGCCGCCATCTTTTTCGGTATAGCGGATTGTTATAAATCACTCAGTAATTACCATTTGACTGGCTAAAACCTTGAATAACTAATAACAAGCAAAACGGAACTTTTAAACGATTTTAGCAGCCAAAAGCAAGTCATTAAAGTATAATTATAGCGTATTATAAATGATAATGCCATCTGTTTCTTATCAAAACCAACCCGTTTATTATCTGGCTAGAGTTTGTAATTATTTTAAGCATTCACTCCAATGACAAAATTTTAGTTTTGAATAGCCTAGAGTGTACAAATATTCCCCCTCCTTCCCTAAACTTTTCAGGACTAATATAGAAATGTATGTAGAACATGAAATCCACTTTTCCGTGATCAGAGCTTTTCCTACTTTCACTTTAGTGTCCATTTAAGGCGCCAATAATTTGGTTTTGGGGGATGGGAAGGCAAATAATTTTGAAAATTCTTCCCCCCACCCCGGTCGCAAGATCAAATGGTTTGTTCCTAAAACTGCGCGTACTCGCTTACTAAAATCTTAACTGACTTTTACTACCATGTTGTCTCCAATTGATTTATACTTCAATAATTTTGGCAAATCCTAAGCACATGGTGTAGATACTAAAATGTAAACATATATAGTTGTTCAATATGTATACCTGATGCCCTAATGACAACGACGACAGCTGGCTTGTGAATAGTGCTCCTCGCAGGCACGATACTGCAGTACTTGTCAATGCAAGCCAATGTGTAGCACTTCTGACTGATGACAAGAGCCAGTTTACAGTTTTCTTCACGACAACACTGATGAAGACATGCTTCGATATCTTTAGTTTTCCCGTGGAAAGTGAAATTACCGGCTTTAATACCATAAAGCAAAGAATAGTTTTGGTAGATTCGGCTGTGCTTGCAGAAGACATCAGCATTCTTCATTACTTTTTTCTTGATATGCCCAAAGCGTGTTGCCTCCTCATGAGAATGTTCAGCTCCTTCGTGCAAATCGTGTTTTAAACTTCCCTTTGGTTTTATTTTGTTGTTATTTGAAGACCTTGTGTTGTGTTCAGTGTTTTTATTAATGTTTTGATAACTCCCAAAAGACACATCCTCTTTACGGAAACTTTCTCCATTCCTGATAGGTTTCTTCGTTGAAGTGGAGGATACGGGTGTCAACTGGTGCACGTTCGTGAAATCTTTACTCGACTTATGACCCATCGATTTAGCTTCTTTAAAGTTTAAAACCGTGTTAACAGATGAAGCTGCTCTGTCAATCGTCTTGCTAATTTTTCTCTTGTTACCAACAGGGACGCTTGAATTCGGAATAGAGTGAACGGTCTTGTTGATCAAAGAACCTGAAATTTAGAAAATCTCATTTTAGCTAGTCATAAACGAAGAAACATCGAGTAAACACTTACTAGAAACTCCTACTTTTTAACTCATGGCAAACAGATTCAAGTGAGCGAAATATATTACAGCAAGCTTGCTTTTACTGAACACTCTAAGCAACAGAACATGTTACCCAAGCGGAATGTAGGTCGGCCTTAATCTTGTTTTATGTGCCATGTTTTTAACACCGGTTCCCCTGCGTTTAGTAGTCAGGGAATGGCCTGATTATTGGATACCAAAACTTGATACAAAAGAACTATAAAGCAAACCAAACATCGCACAACTAAGCTAACAGCCATTTGTTCACCAGTCATGTGAAAAACTAGTGCTCAGCACCCGCCATGCATTTTTCTAAGAACCTAAAATGATTTTGGCGGAGCCTCCTCGTTCTGTATATTTCGGAAGTTTCAACCTCAAGTTAGTTTTAACATACTCTTATTTTCATACATAAAATAAATAATCTAGTTGAAAATTTAGGTTTCTGTGGATTTGAGCCAGAGTTTGTCTTTGACTCGTTCTTAAAACTTAGTCAAATCCGAGCACCTGTGCTCTTATATAAAATACTTTGTCAAATAAAAGCATGTAAACAAAGAGTTGTATTTTACTGGTACTAAAACAATTTCTTTGTCTTTATACACGGGTGTGGTTAGTCTGTTGTGTTTCATTGAGGCCAAACGGCAAAACACAACTTTACACTAGAGATTTGCTTTAGATAGTTATAAATCAGTTATGGCCAATCACAACACGAAGAGCTTCCGACACGTACATTTCGCGGTTGAAACAACGCCGTCCTACCCGCCAGAAAGTGCGGCCTTGTTTTGAAATAAGAAATGAGTGACTGCAGCCACAAACAACTTTCTCAGAACAACGAAAAAAATCTCAAAGTTTGAGCAGTAGAGACAACTATGTGATTTGTCCTTTTTAACGCTTTTCTGTAACTTGCTCAACTGACTAAATAAGAAAAGACAGTTCCAATTTTCAAAGAGAACTTAACTTTTTAATATATTATAAAAACCCACATTAAAAACCGGTACTTATAATAGTTCATAATGGGTTTTCGGTGGGAGTGTGAAGAGCGGGGGCTTGAGAGCAATATGAAAACGTGTCTCGGAACGAGTAGAAACTATCTGAAAAATAGATTTAAACTAGCATACCATAACACAGAGCACTGTTTAGATACATTTTCGTGTGTGGGGCTATTTATATGGGCCTTTATGTCCGGGAGGCTTGTAACCGTGGTATTATTTTTGTTAGTAGATAGATGG
>JANSTQ010173317.1:0-11507 GCA_026167885.1 Bergia puertoricense
GTCTGGGAATTTAATATTGGGACATGTAAAGCGTGGAAAAGTACGGAAGCAATCAACCAAAAATATCTCATGTACATATACGCATTTAAAGAAAATTGAAATGACAGCTGTCATGTGGCGGTGAAACACAATTTTTGAGAATACAGACTCCAGTAAAACTAAAGAATGACCCAGAACTATTTAGAGTGCGAAAAAAAAATGTATTTGAATAAACTACAGAGTTTCAAGTTTAGAAATTTTAAAACGCTGTCACACGCAGCTTTTTCAGAGAAAAATAGACGGGAGATAGACAACAACTTTTTGATGGCCTGCGGTGCAGGCAGACGTGTAGATATTTACCGAAGGTGTAGATTGTTTGCGACACAGGCGATGTTTTATGCATTAGAAAGTACATATTTTAATAAACTGCGGACTTTCAACTTTGTTAAGAAATTTTTAAAACTAAAGACTTCAAAAGTTTTTAATGTTTTATTTTCCTTAAAAACGCTTGTTTTGTATTTTATTTTCATTTCACGTGAAATAGGCTCGGACGGGTCCGTGCTTCGAAAAATTTATTTGGTCTGGCCTTAAAAATAGTTCATTGTTCTTGTCTTTTTGCCCTAGCGGTGGGCCGGCTAAAACATTTTCTGAACAAGTTAAACAGTTCTTACTGGGCCGGTTGAAAAAATTCTTAACTTCGCACACTGTCAAAGGGTTAACCATATCACGGCTTTTAATCAAGTGTTTAATGTTCGTTTGCTTCGAGGTCCTGCAAAGACTATCGCAGGGTTCACACAGGAATTCAACAACAAAATACAAGGGCATAACTAAAATAAGATAAAATGAAATGAAAACAAATCATATGGCGGCCAGAACATTTGTTTAACATGACGTGTAATACCAAGAGTAAAATGCTCAGATATACAACATTTTTAATCATTTCAACTTTATAATTCAATGTTCATTTTTGTAGAAAATTAAATATATTGGGTACATCAACCTAGTTACAAATTCGGTGCTACATATTACAGAATCTATATTTACTTTCAGTAAAAAATTACCGGTTACTCAATACACATAACGCCATTGTATAAATTTGTATAATATTGTTTCATCACTAGTATCAAAAATAGGTTGTACAAGTTACAAAAACGAAGATGTTGGCAGCATGATTCATATATTTCAAGGTCTAAAAATTATACGAATATTATGTTTTTATTAAATCCATAATAGCTGCCGTTCTAGACCTGCTAGAAATACTATTAACTTTACAAGAGTAGTTTGATATTTTAAAACCTCACTGACAATAGCATTAAAATATTTACTTATCGGGACAACTGTCGTTTCCAGAGCCAACGTTAATAAAAAGAACATTGTGTTCTTGAAACGACAAAGATTCGTAGCTGCAGATAAGAGCATGTCAGCATATGACAACTCCACCAAAATATCTCTTTTCTCTTCCAGGAAAATAACTACAAACATGAATCACGAAACTGACAGATAACTGACTTTGATGATTGGTATCTAGTTTCAATCTACGTTATCTTATTTTCACATTCGCAGGCATCAAACCCAAATAAGCGGTCAATAAAATATACGTAAAGTCAGCTCTATCACCTCTTCTTTTTGAAAATGTTTCCAAACATCCCTTTCTTTTTGTCACGTTTCTTCTCTTCATGCACATGTCCAGTGTCACTGTCTGAGTCTACTGACTGCTGGTTACTAAGGACATTCGTCTTAGCCAAGTGGCCAGGCATAGCCACCATAGGGGGCCTGGGTGCTGGTATCCTGTTTGCGAGTTTATCGACTGAATCCGATGCATAGCGCAACTCTTGCGAGTCTATGTGCCCTCCTGATTTAGAAGGTGGGGGAGGGGCCCGATGTTTTCTCCTTGGTGGAGATTCAGGGTCTTTTTCAAGCTGGGACGGTACGTACGCAGGAGGGGAGGGAGTGGGCAAGTCGTCAAGATCTTCATCAGAATCTACCTCCAAATAAATTCCATTTGGAGAACGGATATCGAGATCGTCCGAGGGCGGCGGAGTACTTGGAACAGCTGGAAGTTCCTCGTCGTCCAACATATCTGGGGGTGGAATGTCCGGGGGAGGTATATCGGGAGGTAGGATATCTGGTGGTAAATCGTCAAGGACTAGCTCGTTTTCCAGTTCGTCATCAGTATCAACTGGCATCATAGAAATGTCTGGTATAGGTGGGGGGAGATTTTCCGGGGCGGCAAAATCTGAGGGTGCAATCACCTGTTGGGGGATTGTTGCAGGAGGAGGTAGAGGTGTAAATGCCGGGGGTCCTTCGTCCTCAGTCTCCTCACCGGGTTTTGTTATGGTGATAATAGGGTTAAAGGTTGGGGTTACATTACTTTGAATGTTGGGTGAGCTGCGACTTTCGAGACTGACCGGGGAAGTGCTAAAACGTGGAGGGGGAGGGGATGCAGGAAGATCGTCATCCAGTCCATTCTCCCCTCCGTCAGTAATTGTGTTGATGTTTTTCACCCACCGCTTTAGATCTGACGCATCTTTGGCAACAAACAAATATTCTGAACCGTCAGCCAAAATAACTCGCATCGCGTTCTTTCTTTTGGTATAGTCACTCGCTTCTTCACAAAACCCTTCTCTGAGGTTTAGAGGTGGAGCAGCGTAGTTTTTGGTTTGCAAATCCTTTTTCTCACGAAAAAACAATAACTGGTGCCCTTTCATCACGGTAAAATACGTTTTCCACGCTCGAGTTTGGGATTTCCTTCCTCCAACTTCAAGCTCCTGTTTCCTTTGTAAAATGCCCTCGCAGAGTGGCCCACTAAAACCATTTTTATTTACAACCGGAGACCCGTTTCTGATCACTTCAGGAGGGCTTCGTGTCCCGTACTGTCGATTACGATTTTGATCAAATTTTCTTTCTTCTCGCTGGCGTTGTTTTTGTTCATCAGCTGCTCTCTGCATTTCTGTCTCTCTTCTCTTCTGCTCTTCTCGCTTTCGAAGTTCTTCTGCGCGTTTATATCTCTCTGTTCTCGCTTTCTCTTCCTTCAGTTTTTGCTCCTTAACTCTTAACCTTTCCGCTTCCTCAAGCCTTAGTCTTTCCTCTTCCCTACGTTTTAGTTTCTCTTCTTCTAATTTTGCTTCAGCCTCAGCTTTTTGTTGCTGTTCCTGGATCAACTGACGCTTTTCAGCTTCCCGTTTCGCTCGCTCCTCAATTTTCCTCTTCTCTTCCATCCTTTTTTGTTGTTCTTCCATTTCCTTTTGCATTCTCCTTTCTTCCCTCTCCCTCTCTTTCTCCGCCTCCTGTTCTTTCTCTTTCCTTGTGACCTCATCTCTTTTCCTCATCTCTTCATCTTCTCTCAATATCCTCAATTCGTCCTCTTCCTGTGTCAATCTCTGTAATCCCAAGAATTTCTCTTCTTGAGCCATTAAAATTCTCTCAAATTCGTCGTGTTTCTTCAGAAGTTCCTCCACGGCTTCAAGCGAGTCTCCAAGGTCTTCAGATTCAATATCCAAGCTTCGAGCATTTATCCAGCCTTCAACTTGGTCCGCTTCACGAATGTAAGTCTGAATTTCCAGGTTTTTATCTAACTCCACTTTACGCTTATCCCAAATTTCAGTGAGTTCGTCCCAAGAAGATCTGAGTTTTCTGGTTTTCTCATTTATGTCTCTTGCAGCTGAGTGATCAGATGTGACCAGTTTTATGGCTTGCTGCTCAAAATCGTTGACATTCTTTTGACGTGTGTCAATCTCAGCTTTGTATTCTTGATGCTGTGTGATCATTGCTTCAGCACCCATAACGTCGGTAGCGAGTTCGTCTGCAACAACGACTGAACTCATGTTGTCGATCCACGAGCTAAATGAGAAGGCAAATTATGTTTACCTTAGAGTGGAGTTGAAGCGAACAGAACTGGGCAAGACAGTTAAGGATACAATACGACACGATACGATGTAAAGTAATGAAGTGGAGTATAATGTAATGTAATGTAACGTAATGTAATACAATACAATACAATACAATACAAAACAAAGCAATACAATACAATACAATACAATACAATACACCACAACATAATATCAAATAATGTAATAAAATTCAATGTAATATAATATAATAGAACAGAACAGGAAAAACAAAAAAGACTGAGCATAAAACTGAATAGATTAATTTAAAATATGATACTATAAAAATAGTATTAGAGATATAACAAATTCAACTAACAGGACCCCACTCAGTACTTACAGAAGATCTCTATAATCGTTCAAAAACTGCTGAAGATGTTCCTCTTGAGTGAGATTCGACCGTTTGCTTGTGGCTTTGTGCTGCAGTCGTGACCAGGCCTCCTCAACTTCCACTTTCTGTTCCTCCACCGACTCAGCCTCATCCGGGAACTTACCGCATAGTCCATCCGCCTCGCGAGAAATACATTTTACCTTCTCGCCCAGGGCTTTCAGGTCACGCTAATGATAATCGAATAGTTTGATTTAATTGACTTTACACATTGAGCTGAATATGAAATTGGTTACCAAGGGCATTTACGCCAGCTTACCGTAGTTGCTAGTTATATTCTAGGCTCCTATTGACACTGACAAGGGATGAAACTAGGACAAAATCGCAGGATTTATTTATTTCGAGGACATGTTATCAGTTAAGTTCAAACTCACTGGAGTGAATTCGACGTTTTTCATCACTAACAAACCGGTAATGGGTTAAAATTGGAAATGCAAATTGCAAGTAAACACTTTAAATGCGATGACTCTACCACCTGAGAACTAGTGAAGTGTAAAAATCTGCTCTCTTGCTTTAATTTTTGGGTCCTCTCCTATTCTTATGGTAACGTACAGCCAAATTCGAAATAAGGGTTCTCTTAGCTGGCAGGATGAAATCGTCCCATTTTAAACAAACGTAAAAACTTAATCTTAAAAACGAGCTGGACCGCTTACAGTCCCTCAAGAAAAACGCCAAAATTCAAAAAGTTCCATGTGTGTGGTTTGGCCAATAAGGGTTGATATGGTGTGTTTTCAGAGGTTGGGCGGAAAGCTGACGTTTTAAGCGTAAGTTCTTCATCAGAGCAAAGTTACACATTGTAAAAGATTAAGGACATTATACCTGAAAGCCTTCGTGCTTCCTCTGTAAAGCCTGGACGCTGTCCAAGTCTCGCGCCCCATCATCTGCAAACATCAGGGCGGATTCTTTCTCTTGCATCCACGTTCGCGTCTCCTCGACATTCCTCTTAAACAGGTGGAGTTCCCTGGCTTTGTCCAGTGACGCCAGTCGGCAACTGGTTCGCTCGTT
Organism: Bergia puertoricense; assembly: GCA_026167885.1. NCBI lineage: Eukaryota > Metazoa > Cnidaria > Anthozoa > Zoantharia > Parazoanthidae > Bergia > Bergia puertoricense. The sequence goes on from JANSTQ010173317.1 coordinate 5,260, forward strand.
CAAGAAATCCCACTCTGAGCAGATATCTTCAACACGTTGCTCGATTTTCTGTTAATTGCAACATGTGATGACTGATCAGTTTAGTCCAGTAATTCCTGGGGAGTTTCCGTGGCTCAAAAGAAACGCTTGAATCCAAACAGGTTTTTATGTAAATTTTGAGGTCTAAATTGTACAGAGTATTTTCGCTATTTTACTTCAATATGTTTTTTGAGGGGGGAGGGAGGGAGGGAGGGAAGATAATCTGCCAAACTCTGTATTGACAGAGCTTGAGGATCCGGGATATGATTTTGTGACGGTCGTCTGATTGCTGCAGTACTGACTGTTGACTTAGAGAATGTGAACACACAACACACGAGACAGTTGTCGCTGTCGCAGTTATTATGGCGCTCGTACGTGAGATGTTTTGCTGAAGAGTTTTGCTCCCTGGTTCTTAAAATGCAAAGTTTTTCTTTGATTGTTTGCGTGTGTGCGAGTGTGTATCTGAGTGTGTATTTGGGAATTTAGGTGTGTACGAATGTATGTGTTTATGTGTCGATGTTTGTGACGTTTCTGAATAGTTGTGTCTGCATAAATGTATGTCCATACCTGGCTGTCGCTGTGCCCTTCATTTAGCATTCCCCGAGCTTCCGCTGTCAAGGATGCAATTCGTTCTCCTGAGGTCATTAGATCACGTGTGAAGTCTTCAAATTTCTTTAACAACGTCTCCACGTGCTCCAGGTCACGCCCATAGTCGTCCGAAGTTGCCATGACACCCTTCTCCTCGATCCAGTCCTCTATCTCGTCTGCTTCCCGTAGAAAGTGGAAAAGATCGCTGGACTCTTGTAGGCGATGCTGGCGGTACGATGACAACGAGCGTAATTCAGAGAAACGACTCTGCAGTTCTGACTGGAAAAAGTGACAGAAATGTAAAATTTAAGGACGAACGGAGCTCTGATTCAGTTTATAAATGAGAAAAAAAATAAAAGTTAATATTTCGGTGTAAGTTGGATTGTATTTATTTGCCCTGTTATGCATATAATTATTGATTTGTGTTTGTTTGATTTGTTTGAAATGTATCGAACCTTCGCAATTGTCTGCCTTTCTTTCACCTACGTCTGTAACTGTTTCATGATAAAAAAAGGTACATTCAAAATTTGTATTTACTTTATACGAAGAAAAAAATTGATATCGTAAATTGATATCTTCTTTTTCAGTATCGCTTGTGTAGATATTGAAGACGAAAAGATCCTACCTGTTTCTTTCTTAGTTTCTCCGAATCAAAATTCTGTTGCGAGATTAGAATCTCGCTCCTCTCTTTCAATTCCTTGATTTTCCCGGTGTGGCTCTCAAACTCCAGTTCCACCGTTTCATGCCTCTTGAGTAAAGATTGCGTACTAGTTTCATCTCGTCCGTAATCTTTACTGGAAACCTGCGGCAGGTGATCACGCATCCAAGCCTCCACCTCAGCCACCTCTGCGTAGTACTGGAAGAGAGATGAGAGTTTTTACAGATATGCAGTCGATCACAATGTTTGGTAAAAAAGTTAAAGCTTAACTTCTAAATCATTTTGACCTTTTGATCTTACCAAAAGCTTTTGAATTAAAAGTCTTCTATTGAAATTTAATTCTTAACCACCATGAGCAGATAAATACCATCCAGTAAAAAAATGCGTATAAATGAATAAAATATTTGTAAGGAACAATTTAAGCTGCTGGAAAGAAACATCAGCTTAAGCGGTCTGTCCAAGCAGACGTGCTCAGAACAGTTTTCAATCCAATTCAGCAAACCACACCTGTTGTGCTACCAAAGAGTCTTGTAACATTTTGTGTCGTTTCTCACTCAGCTTCTTCAGCTCGTCCCATTTCCCTTGCAACTCTCTCCACCGTCTTGCAATTTCCTCAGCTGCATAGTGGCCACGGCTGACAAGCTGGTCAGCAGTTGCACCAACCGAGGTAATCAGCTGCTCATGCGTGGTACGTTCAACTACAAACGCATCATGTTTCTTGACAAGGTTCTGTGCGACTATAAGATTCTGGCCAACTTCTTCCGATTTAGTCAGCGGTTCTTTCTCTCGTATCCAGGCCAACTCGTCCTCAAGGTCTCGTAGAAACTGCTGCAAAAGCAGAGACTCTTCAAGCTTTTGTTTCCTAGCATCAGTGGGCTCCGACAGAAGCTCAAACCTTCAGAATGACATGGATAAAAGGTAGGATTAGGTTAGGTATGTGTTACATTTACGCAGCGGGTTATATTCGAAGAAAACTAAAATAATACTCAGAGTTGATAATATGAAATAAACTGAGCCTACAATAATGAGAGTTTTCTATTAGCAAAACATGAAACTTGTTTTTTTTAATGTTCGATAATTTTATATTACGTTTCTGGGTGTACAATTATATGCCAAAAGAAAAAAAAGAAGACAGCCAAATTAGTAAAAATTGAGAGTCATCCAATACATGCTGAATTTCAGAGAAAAAAACTCAAACCTTTCAGAGATTGTTGCTGCTCGTTCTGCAATTTCATCCTTCATGAAATGATCAGCTTCTACAAAAGCATCCGCCTGCTGTAGAATATCCGTTACCCTGCCCTCGTGGCTTGCGATGTCGCTTTCCAACAACTGGTGCCTCTTCAGCAGATTTGTAGTGCTTTTCAGATCCTTCCCATAGTCCTTTGTGGCCAGCATGTTTTCCACTTCACTTATCCACGTCTCAAGGTCACCAACGTTTCTTTCAAATGTTTGCTTTTGAATTGCTTCATGTAGCCGCTGGCCTTTGTTTGCAGACATCTCAGACAAAAGAGTCCAGAGATCCTGCAGGTCATTAACACGTGTTTCAATAACTTCACTTGAGCCACGGCAGGAGTTCAACAGTTTGTTCCCTTGTTTAATAACTGCTTCCAGTTGACCTTGATTAGCTGTCAGCTCCGCTTCAAATGCTTGGTGTTTCTGAAGTTTCTGTGGCAAATTGGAAGCTTCTCTGTAAGATGCCTCTGATGCCGTCTGAAGTTTGTTGTTCATCCAACTTTCCATCTAAACATCAAAGGACGGTAAACTATTCAACGATTACAGAACGTATAACAACTCTAATAGCTAAGCTCGGAGTCTGTACTGAAAGTAACTGACACAGCTTGGGCTTGGGTTTTATTAAGGAAGACAAGTTAAAAATACCGACACGTTTTCAGCATGAAGAAGGATCACAACGTACATAAGAGGCTAACTCATCTTTAACTGATGGCTGAATAGTTTGATTCGTTCTGTCTGTCCATTTTTTTTAACAGACGCTATGAGCATGTATGAGGTCATGTGCGCTTCTGTCGGGTTTCTGAGGCAGCACAAACAGGGCTGTTGGTATTTCTTAAGGTGCACTTAAGGCTATATTAAATTGTTATTATTGGGTGTACTGTTATAATTCTGGTACTGTGTGAGGTGACTGAAGGCGAGAGAAAGTTTCCTGCGAAGACACGGTTATTCTGAGAGTGGATCCATTTTTAAAGGAATAACGATTTGTAAAGAAAATTTTCCTTTTTTTTCCAACCGAAATGTTCAAATTTCTTGAACTCAAAATTCTGGATAATGCTGAAAAACGGTTGGCATATAAGCAGAAACCAGGAGCTCTAGCTAAAAAGCTACAATGCTAACAATTGCAAATGGACACAGACAGTCTCCAGGGCCGTAGCCAGAACTCAAATTTAGGAGAGGCAGTCTTTCTCAGGCAGTTTTGGAAAACAATTCCTTCAAATGTTTTAAAAAAGCCCTCTAAAATCGCCAGGATCACAAATTTTAGGGGAGGCATTTGCCTCACCTGCACATAGCTGGCTACGGCCCTGGTCTCGTCACAATAGTCTAAAATTTAGGTTTTAAAGCAACTATAATCTCCAACCCGCTTGTCAATATTGACTAAGTGGGGCAGTACATGAAAGAAAAAGACAAACCTATGGTCCAACGGTCCATTGGACTAGGAATGTTTGCCAACAATTTTGACAAACATTAAAGTTACATTTGTCAGTAAGAATAGCAATACAAAAATGTAAGCTGTACACACGAGCTTACTTCCTGTGCATCTCTCAGGAACTGAAACAACATCTTAGACTCGCCCAGGTTACCACTCTTAGCGGAAGCTCGATTCTTCAGTTTCTTCCATTTGTCCAAGACTGCATCACGGCGCAATCCAATCAACTGCGAGTCACAGTGTTGAGCCGCGATCAGCTGGTCAGCGTATTTCTCCAGAGCGCTGATCTTATCTTCATATGCTGTTATTGATTTTTCGAAATTTATCTGATTCTTTAGTAGCGTTTCCACAGTGTCCAACGAGTCACTGAGCTCTTCACTCGACAGGAAAGCTTCCTTGCTCGCAATCCAGGTGTCTGCTTGATCCACGTCTTTTAAGAAAAGGTGAAGTTTGTACGACTGTTCGAACTGTGCTTGCCGTTCTTCCCACAGGTCCAGCAGTTCAGTTCTCATGACCCTAAGCTCCTCTATATGCACTGCGATCTCCGCAGCAGCATAATGACCTTGCTCTACGAGACTTGTGCCAAAGGCACTCGTGCTAATAAAGGACTCCTGTCGTCTTTCCAGCTCATCTTTCCTTTCTTTGTTTAGTTCCAACATCGCTTCGGCATCCTTCACATTCTTGGCAGTGTCTCCCGAGGAAATGCGCGAAGCTATGTCGGTCATCCACGTCATTAGATCATTGTAATCCAGAAGAAATATCTGAAGTAAACGATTTGCCTCGAGCTTCCCTTTCCTTTCATCAAACAAATCATTGAGTCGCTCCCAGTTTTCTATGATCTCGGTTTGCTTAGCTTGGATGGTCTGTCCCATATGGGGCTGGGTCCTAACTAAACGATGAGCCTCTCTTTCAAGCAGTTCCATCTTTCCCTCTATAACAGTCAGATCTCGCTCCAGATCATCATGCTTCCTTATTAAAGCTTCAACACTGGATAGATCCCGTCCATAGTCCTCACTGGACAAAAGCACCGCTTTCTCGTTGATCATGTCTGCAACCTCACCGCAGTCCCTGTTGAATGCGTGTATCTCGCAAGCTTCAGCCAATTTCTGTCTTCTCTCGCTTGCGCGGTCCTGGAGACGATTCCACCTCTCATTCAGGGTCTGTTGCCGATCAGAGATGGCTGAGGACCCAGCATGCTCCCCAGCCACCAGTTTCTCGGCCAGTTCGTTGATATTGTTGACACGTGCAGCATCCACAGCAAGATCCTGGTCAAACTCTTTCATTTTCTTCTGCAGTCGTATACAGTGTTCATAATCTCGGCCAGAATCGTCAGAACTGATGATTGTTTCCTGAAAAAAATTAAGTATTAAGTAGATTTTTTAAGAAAAAAAGTGGGCCAACAGGAAGTTCCATTTGTGGGTTTGAGAGTTTGGACATCGAAATCTCCGAGTCCAATTTTACTTTAAACCGACGTAACTATGACAGTGTGGAAACTATACACAAAAAAGCAGGAAAAGAAATTAACAGCAGGGCCACTAACCACTTGCACGACAAACAAAAATTTTTGGTTGAAGGTCATTCCACTTGAAAACTCTTGGAGAAACTAAAAATCTCAGGACAGGCGTATTCCTTTGTTACCAACCATCCCAGCCACTGAGTTTTTCCAAGCAAATAGTAAGTGGCCAAGGCTTCCACTTATGATTTCCACTGTAGTGTAATATAAACATTTATCCACAGAAGCCAGGACATTTTATCTAAATATTTACCATTAATAGACATATGGACAGATACATAAAGCGATAACTTAGAAATTCTTTTGACTATATGCAAATAGCTTCAAAAAATATCTAAACTCACAAACCTTCTCACTGATGCAAGAATCAGCCAAATCGACTTCCTGATTGAACTTCTGATGATCACGTGCTTCTTCCAATCGTCGGCCTTTATTGGCTGATGCCTCCAGTAGCTCCTCCCAGTGGCTGTAAAGTGCATCTATCCTGCTTTCAACGTCACTGGCTGCAAAGTGACCGGATGTGACTAATTCTTCCCCAGACCTTCGCACTGCATCAATAGCTTCCTCGTGTGCCACAAGCTCAGCTTCAAAGGCCTGGTGTTTTTGTAACTTTCTCTCAAGGTTAGTCGGATCTTTGTAAGATTCGTCTGAGGCTGACTGCAATTTCTCAGTAATCCAAGACTCCAACTATTAATATAATCAATTCTAGTTAGCCCTTTATCAATAAACAGCACATCATAAACTTTTGCCAAAAATGCTTAAAACATGCCAAACAAAAATCAATACACAAATCGGTATTCTTTCTTAAAATA
>JANSTQ010173539.1:0-18858 GCA_026167885.1 Bergia puertoricense
ATATCGAGCCAGCATGATTGCAGGACATATGACCACGTACCATCTACTAGAACCAAGTTAAGTGACCCAGTTCCCCACGTGAGTTCCTGTAGCTCAGTGGGTAGAACATCTGACCGGCAATCAGAGGGTCATGGGTTCAATTCCCGTGAGGGACTCTGATTTTTTTCTGAAGAAGCTGTAGACAACTTTTAAGTTATTTAACTTTGAATATATTTTTGTTCTAATAATGATAAAGTTTGCCTAGGAGCTGGGGACTGCGTAGCCACCATTTTTAGGGGTGCTTCTTTTGGTCAGGGTATTTTGTAGTTGAGCCATTTGGTCTCCTTTAAGTAAAAAGGAAGGTGCAGGTATTTCTCTGAATTATAAAGGCTGTTGGAATACTATTTTGCAAGTTCTATCCTTCGTTGCAAAGAGTCATGATTGTGCACCATATTGAATATTTGCAATAAATGTGTGAGGACTGGTGCTGAAACTACGGCATGAGAATGAGGCACGGTTCTTCATGCAAAACATATACATGTAATTATGGCTTGTTTGGGGGTTTTATCGAGGCTGTTTACTACTATTTTAGATCTGTGGTTCCAGTCACACATCTTGAAAAATAGGGTCGGTCGGAAAGAAAGGAAAAGTCAAAATAACAACCAGGTAATCAGGCACTTACCACGTGCTTGGAGTAAGCCAATCGGCACGCGCTTTCAGGTCTGCCCAAAAGGCACCATCCCAGAATGCGCTGCGAGATTAGTAATGATCGTTGTTTTTTGTCGTTTTGCTAAAGAAACAAATTCCGTAAAATGAACTATTAAACAGACAAATTCTGGTAATTACATTCAACAAAGAAGTTGCCTTTTAGCCCATCTACAACTTTAGCTTATAAATGTATTTAAATATAATGAGTTTTGGTAGTACTTAGAACTGTTTTAAAACCAACGACTGAAATTTAAAATGGAGGCCATTTTGAGACCATTTTGTGCGCGCGCATCGTTCTGGGATGGTGCCATATAACAATTCAGTCAGGTGTTCCTTGCACACAAGAGCCGATCACCTGGAATAAAGAGTTATAGGGTTGGCATTTTGGTGATAAAATGTTGGTGTCAGTCGGGTGACTGGAACTACAGCTTAATTTTGTTTGGTCTAAAGTAAATTGCTTTTCACAAATCTAAGCTTTAAAACAGAATGCTTTTGTTGTGAACACATAAAAAGTGTTTAGTATTTGTTTTTTCCCCTTTATTCATAAAAGTGTCTTTTTACTGCAATTTGTCAACCTAGAGATGCCCGAAAGCCCAGTTTCCATATAATCACTGGGATAACTGAGATTGCCAGGATTGCTTAAAAATGAGCTCAGCGATCCTGGTGATCATATGATACACATGGAGGGAAGACATAGTTAGCTCCCTTTGTGATCTTTTAATCGATGCTTGTTTGAACAACTAAACTCATTGCTTCGATGTTAGATACTGCCTTATGTAAAACCCATTATGTTGATGGTTAAAGGTCCATTTCTATATCAGATTTGCTTATGATGGTCTAAAGAGGCAGCGACTAACAACACCTATGGTGAAAGATGAGCAAGGTAATTTGGTGGCCTGTTCCTGGGAGGAGGCCCTTGTTGCTGTGGCAACTGAGATGCATGGTTTATCTGGAGATGAGATAGCAGCAGTGGCTGGGGGCATGGCTGATGCAGAGGCTCTTGTTGCCCTCAAAGACTTACTGAATAGGTGTGGCAGTGAGGGATTGTACACTGAGGAGGGATTCCCTACTGATGGGTCGTCTGGGTAAGAATGAACTAAAAAAGCTTCATGGACGAATCCAGTGAATTAGACTGCAAAACTGTTGTCTTTTAGCTGGATTGTTGAAAAACCAGTTTTTGTTTTAAATGAGTAGTTAACGTTTTGAATGTTGTATAATACTTGACTAATAGTATGAGCATTGTTATATTGTAGATACTCACTAGTAAATTCCAATGACGCTCTCTGATTGGTTACCCTACTACATGTACTTGGCTGTCTGTCGCACTTGCACATAATTCAAAATTATGGTAAAGCTTGTGCTGAGTCAACTGAGTAAGAAATATGACTCTTGTTTAAAGAGGAACACTACAACACAAAAGCTGAAAATGATTATTGCATAACTTATAATAAGGTATTTATTCATCTTGTTCCCATCACACTGAATTTAATGCCAACTTGAGTCTCTGCACATTTTTGGCATTCAACTTATGTACGACTTAAGCTTGCGGATCAATTTTAATTAAATTGCGAACATGTTACAATAAGATTTTTTTTAAATGTTTCAATTATTTCGATATATTTTGATTGCTTCTATTTTGTGACTTTAAGACATTGTTTTATCACTCCTCAACTTCATAAAAAATGTTAATAATAGTAATAACTTTATTGACTCTTCCACTTAATGGCTCTATCCCACTAAATGTTAAAAATATTAAGGCCAGTTTACACTAGCAATTTTTGTTGCAATTTCCATTGCAATTTTTCTCGCACTCGCGCTGTTACTTCAAAAGTGCATGTAAACCACCTGTAATTTCAATGAAATTGAGTGCCAGAAAACTTGCAATGTTTTGAATATTCTTAAAATTTGATGCAACTTGGCGGCAAGGAAAATAATGGGAGTTGCGACAAAATTGCATCAAAAAGTGCTAGTGTAAACGGGCCTTTACATGTATAAAAAGTAATAGTTTGTACATGCAATAGCAACAAACATCTAAATGTTTTTAAATATTTATGGTCATTACAGCAAACACTACTTGGTTTTTTGAACAGCAGCAGGGTTTTATTGGTGCTCATGTACAGTATTCTTCATTTAGATGCATAAGTTTTGAACTTACTGGTGCTGCAACAGAACATATAAGTACCAGTTTAAGTATTTAAACTTGAAAAAGGAACATTTTGCAAGAAAAACACTGTGCAGCGTCCTAAAGTTGCTTATATATTTCTTATCAAATACAGGAATGATTTCAGGTCAAGTTATATCATGAACACAACCATTGCAGGAATTGAAGTAAGTTGTTAGTAACACTAACAGTAACAATGACAGTGAAAATAATTTACTTGTAACATGCTTCATTGCTCTGATGCTGTCAGCATTGCAACCAGCATTTCAAACTCTCAGATGAGCACAGAAAGGCACATTCATTCCACTGAAACTGAAAACATTCACAATCTGTTAATTTGGTGCGTGTCAGCCATATCAGTCGGTGTGAATTTTGAAAAAAACAGAGTTTTAACAAAGTATGTATACTAAATAAAATACAAGAGATGAATCACGTTATAAAACACAAGAACAACATAGATCATATTTTATCAAAATTTCTCAGTTTCAATTTTTCAAACACCCGACAGCCATCATGTTAACTGTTACAGACGACACTTTGGCTACACAGGAGGATTATGTAAATAAAATTACTGTACATTAATTACCTGCAGGGTCCCAGTGGACAACAGTCATCAAGCCCTGTTAAAATGAATTAATCTTTTATTTCTAATCTAGAACTGTCTCTTCTTTATAACATCCACATCTTCCAGTAGTTTCATAGTGTCACTTGAGGGTTTGAAGTGAGAGACAAAAAAGGAACGAAAATAGATGAAGAAATGCAAATCGGAAGTTAGGGCCCCACTGCTAAAGGATGTAATGAAAGTAACGAAAACCGACAACGAAATACAAATAAGAAGTTTAATAAGATCCCAGGTAACAATTATAACGAAAAGTAACGTAATTTGACAAAGAAAAGCAAATTAGAATTTAAGACCCCAGCTAATGGATATAAGGAAAGTAATGAAAATCGACAAAGAAATGCAAGACCCCTGCTAACAGTTATGAAGAAAATTATGAAAACTGACAAAAAATTGCAAATCAAAAGTTAATGCCCCAGGTAACGGAATGTAATGTTAGTATCGAATATGAACGAAGAAGTGCAAATTAAGTATTAAGCCCAAGATAACAGATAAAACTTGATAAAATAACAAAATCAACAAAGAAAATGCAATGAAATGAAGTAAGGTTCAAATTAATGGATAAAATGAAAGTAATGAAAATCAATGAGGAAATGCAAATTGAGAGTTAAGGTTCAAGTTATTGTATATAATTAAAGTAACGATTGAAATAGAACAAAGAACTACAAATTATTAGTTAAGGCCCCGGATAATATCGTAAATCATCAATTCACCCAGATTCAATTTTGTGGACACAAAGGAAAATCAGTTGCCTCCTCAATCACTATAAGTGTAACAACAACGCTAAATGTAACAAACAATCCCCTCTTCCCCCTTAATATTACAAACTTTAACCTTAAATGAAGCAAACGCTTTTTCAATATCATTTAAATAGTTTAGCGAGTGGTTACAAATGATGATGAAGAAATGCAAATTGAGAGTTAATTTCCAAGGTAACGGCTGTACTTAAAGTCACAACAATGAACAAAGAAATACAAATGTAGAAGGTCCCGTGTAATATCGAAAATCAAGAAAATCAGTCGGATTTAATTTCGTAGATCCAAAGCAAAATTAGCTGTCTCCATGTAAGAAAATCAATGTAACTGAACTACACTCGCATTTAAATTTCTACTGAGACACAAAGCAAGTGTAAACTTTGCTTGTCTCCCTTTCCTCTCCCTCTGATAGAGGAAGAATGTGGGTTAAAAAATCGTTAAGATGGTTTGAAGTCATCACCACAGAGTTAGAAAGACTTGAACAATACTTCAAGCAATTCAACAGATATTGCTTGAAGTTTATATTCGCACAAAAAGTCTCATAAAACCTTGCTACCAGCTATACACAAATACTCCTAAAAGATAAAGAGCGCTAAGAAACTTGATTATATCGGAATGGACTGGATGTGGTAAGTTGCAATGCTATAAATATCCATGAATTTCCTTTTGTGCATATTTCTTGAATATTTTTGCTTAATATGCTATTTCACAAAAGAAACATTATTTTGTATACTGTGAAACATTTGTTTTATTTAGTTTATTTTGCGACACAAATGTTTTGCAATTTCTTTTGCGAAGAAAATGTTTCATTTTGGAAATTATCATCAACCACTTCACTCTTTAATATTTACCTTTGTAAACACATTTGTTGACAACAGCATCATCTTCAGTGATGTTACGAAAAGTCGTTAGATCAGTTTTTGCAATTGCGTGTACTTCTGAACATAAGTGTGAAGTGACAATGTGCCAGTCATAACTTTTTTTCAGGAAGCAGATGTAATGTTAATAGTGGGAGCAAACCCAAGATTTGAAGCACCGCTTATCAATGCTCGTATCAGAAAGAGGTTAGTTAGTAATCACTTCTATATGCACCTTTTTCCAATGCAAGACTCAGTAAATGTAGCATGGGGATCAGTTCGGGGTTGAAGTGGTCCAACTTAAGAATGGGTGTCAGAATTGAAGAAATTTCTAAATTGTGGCCACGGTAAAAAATTTCGATTTTGTTCTAACCAGTGAACAGGCTATCCGGCAAGAAAATAGAGAAAAGGGAGGAAGGGGAAAAAGCGGAGGGTGGGGGAGGGGGAAGGAAGGGGATAGGGGAAGAGAGAGAGTGTTCACAAATTAGACAAAATGCTCTTCCACTGTGGCTCAGTGATACCAGGAGCTGGTATCACCTCTGATTGTTCAGATGCGTAACTGCCGAGTGACGTACATGTGTGACACGCGTGAAGAAACTCGACAGAGCCTGTGCTAACATAGTTTAGGAGTTTTGACACAGTTTGAATGCACAGGAAACTAATGAATAAAAACACATTTTTATTTATTTATTGTTTGCTGCAGTGTCTTTTATAGATTATGCTCCAAGTCTGCTCAAAGAAGTGGTCATTCTTTAATTCTGCCGGCGTTCTGCTCTTCATTCCGAACATTTCGATTAACCCTGGTTGACAGATCCATGAGGTAATGGTACCGAATTATCAAAGTGGTGGAAGAGTGTTTTGAATAGTTTGTGGACAGGCTCTCCCCTTTCCCTTCTCTTGCCCTTCAGTTTCCCTTCCCCTCCCCTACTCTGCCGAATTTTTTCCTCCCTCATTCTCGTCGGAGAGCCTATTTCACGACAGGCTAATTTTGCTCAAAATCTGACAATTGGTTGGGCTAAGACTCGAATTCGGTATGAGTGAATGTAATTATTTAAGATAATTATATCTTAATTAAAGATAATTTTTCAAATCCTTCCATATTTTAACCAAGTAGACTTTAGGTTTATGGTTTCATTTTCGTGGGTTCTTGTGAATATTTTGTACAAATGTTAACCAACGTTTCACAATGTTCAAACTTATGCCCCTTTGAAATGCACATAATTTTATAGCATGTCGTGGCTGTGAACAATGCTCTTTGCCAAGCCTTGTTAAACATGCTACTAGCAGTAAGAAACCATAATTTAATCTAATGATTATATGAAAATAAATGTGTTGTCATTTTAATTTGACTTTTTTGAAAGTAGAAATACGCACCACCCGTTGTTGCAAATAATGTACAAGAGATAAAAGAAATACCTGTGCAACCTACTATTAAAGCTAAGATCTAGTTTACCTTTGATAATGCCGTCATCAAAAGTGACTTGATGCTAAATGTTTAAACAAATGTTTTGGTTTTACATGCAAGTATTCAAATACCCGAACTTAATATGCGGAAGGCACTGCTTTAATACTAGTACCATACTGGAGTCGAACTTTTAATACGGTTATTTAAAGAACAATCATTCCAGCTCCACCCGTAAAGGCTTAATTTTCGGAATTGAGCTGGACGGCCAACGATAGATTGTATTTTGTCGGGATATGGACTTCTGAATCGCTACTTGAGGGCGTGGTCTGGTTATTTCGTGGTCTGGGGTCTTTCTCTTCGTGGGCGTACGTCAAGTCAGGAGTGCCACAGGGCTCAATTTTGGGCCCTGTTCTGTTTTTGCTTTACGTAAATGATATGCCAAGAATTGTACGAAACTCAAGTATTGCATGTTTGCCGATGTCTCAAAGTGCTTTAAAACCATTGTGTTTGCGGCAGATACTAAACTCCTCCAGTAAGATCTGGACAGTTTATGTGAATGGTCTAGTATAAACGAGCTTGATCTTCAACCACATAAGTGTGAAAACCTTCGTATCAGCAGAAAACGCCTTAGCTTTGATCGCTCCAACCGTATATGCAATATTGACTTGAAAGCGGGACCTTGGTGTACTGATAACGTCAGACCTCTCCTGCTCTCCTGGAATAAGCATATTGACACCATCACAGCAAAGGCTAATCGCACGCTCGGATTTCTCAAACGGAACTGCACAAGAGATCCCCACCCGAAGCTTTTAAGACTTTATTCATAGCATTAGTTAGATCACACCTCGGCTACTGCAGCCAAGTCTGGGCACCCCAATCCGTTATTAGAAACATCAAACAAGTCGAAGCAGTACAACAAAGGGCAACAAAGTTTATTTGCAAAAACTCGCCGGACTTTACATGCAGAGATCGCCTTATTTCCATTAATTCCCTTCCACTTACTTACTGGCTTGAATACTTGGACCTTGTCTTTTTCTACAAGTGTAAATCCAACGCAATCTGCATTGACCTTGACAACTATACAAGCTTTTGCTCAGGCCGCACACGACGTGCCACTAATGGACTGTACCTCGGGCAAAATTTGATTCCGCGAACGTCAACCTTCAGAGACTCGTTCTTCCAGCGAATAGTGAATCTGTGGAACGCTGTCCCAGACAAGATAAAACTGGCCTCATCTATTTGTTCTTTTAAGAAAAAATTCAAGTCTTTTTTCTTTTATAGACTAAAAACTGTTTTTAATCAGGACAATATCCGTACCTATAAAATAATATGTCCTAAGTGCCGTGTTTGAAATGTTTATACCGTCTGTTCGTGTTGATTCTTTTTTTTTAATTTTTTAACGTAAAGTGTAATTCAGGGCAGGGTTTCCTATTTTACTGGGGATGGGTGTCAGGTACTAAAACCTTGTAGGGGACCTTGTGTCCTTTTGTTTTATGTACCTAGTGTTCTGCACTAAATCCGAAAATAAATAAATAGATAAATAAATTTCCTGTATTTTGAGTGCAGTTTTGATCAGTTCGAGCAGCCTTTTTAAGCGCGATTTAGCAAAATTAAAATGGTCCCAGGAGTTTTATGTTTATAGACACGTATAGAAAATAGAAAATTGACTGATTTGAGCTCAGCCGTTAAGGACTCCAACTGACACTAGACTAGGACATTAAATGACATGTAAGTTTCATTCTGTCGTAAAAATGGGACTTTTCGTTGTCCCTATCTGTAACTTATCAGGATGCAGGACAAATTATTTAAATCGGGACCATGCTGATGAAATTAGAATAGCTAGACGGTCTGCAACGATTAAACAAGTCACAAATATATGCAGTTTCGTACATTAACCCTATTCAGACTGGGGGGCACGTTGCGCCCCCTGGGTCTTTAAAGATTTATAACTTTGAAACTATTCAAGATAAACGGCCCGATTTTCAGGAGTTTTCCGCAAATTTATCGATGTTGCCATGGCAACCACGTTCTGATTGGCTGTTTTTGTCAAATTTGGTCATTTGCCGTTTCATAACACTTTGTCAAGTTTTACAGCTTGAAATAAATGTATTTTATAAGGTCAACCATTCTGTACATAGCAAAAAATAGTTCGGATCAATTAGGGTAATTTATGACGTCACTATCTTGCGCAATAGTATTGTTACATAAAATCCAAGATGGCGGTCCGATAACGTTTAATGACGTCATGAGTAGTTTTTTTTTGTTTTAAATGTTACTTTTTTGTTCATGAAAGTTGCTTCAGTCCATCTTTATTTAAATATCTGCAGAAACTTTAAATTTATTGCAATTGACAAATTTTACCATGAGTTCCTCTCCCCCACCCCCTCAGTTAGCATATGAAAACTTCTAACCGTATTGTTTCTCATTAAATTATGGTTTTGCGTTCACGTTTTTGTGATTAGGTTGCATTTATATTGTTTTCAAACGCAAAATTTGAAAGAAACAAGAAAGATAAAATTTTGGAGAAACACTGTTTTTTAAGGAAATGACGTTATTATGACGTCATAACGACACCATGACTAAAACGTAATTATGTGAAACTAATTAGTTTTCATAGATCTATCTACCTGCCAAGTTTCATAGCAAAAGCTTTTATAGATTTAGAGTTAAGGAAGGGGGCGCAACGTGCCCCCCCCCCCAGTCCCAGTAACGCCAAAAAAGCCCAGTTTGAGTAGATTTAGAAAATCTTTTAGGCCGAATTTTAGTGCTGTATACTTGTTCTAGTGACGTATTAGTATTCTTCATGATTTTTTAAAAGTTTTGCACATATACAGTAAAAATAAACTTGTTGATCTGTATATAATTGTTTTCAACAGCTGGATGCACAATGATTTGGAGATAGCTCTAGTTGGAAGCAAGGTTGACTTGACATATAGATACCAGGTAAGCAAAGTATTCACAATAATAGACGAGATAATAAGAGTGAATTTTATAGTAACCATATGCTCTTCGGGCGATCAGTAGACATGCTTAAATATAAGGGTGTTTGTAACTGATCTTTAAAAATTTGTTCTGTATATAAGTTAAAATATTCGTTAAAAGAATGTTTTAAGATATGTAGAAAACGTTACTGGATTTTCAGTCGCTTGCTGCAGCATTCATCAAAGTAGTGAGAAGACTTATGAAACACAATGAGTTTTGAACACTGAATTGATCAGAGGTTTGTACACTCTGGGGAATGACTTTTGTTCATTCACGGTATTTCTTTCCTTGAGTGCCAAGGCTCTAAGAATAACTGTTTTGATTAGTTGTTCATGTCCCACTCGAGAATCTCTGCATACTTGGGGTGAATGTAGCACTGATGCACCCATTGCTGTTAGAACATTATCCATCAATTGCTGTATCAACACTGACTCATCCATTACTGTATCAACATTGACACACTCATTGCTATTACAACACTGATGCACTTATTGCTGTTACAACACTGAAGGCACCTATTGCTGTTACAGCATTGATGCAACCATTGCTGTCACAACACTGATTCACCCATTACTGTTACAACACTATCCATCCATTGCTGTATCAACACTTACTCATCCATTGCTGTATCAACACTTACTCATCCATTGCTGTATCAATACTTACACATCCATTGTTGTATCAATACTTACTCATCCATTGTTGTATCAACACTGATGCACCCATTGTTTTTACAACATTGATGCACCCATAACTGTTACAACACCCACGGATGCACTCCTTGCTGATACAACTCTGATTCATCTTTGCTATTACAACACTTTTTTACCCATTGCTGTTACAACACTGATGCATGTGTTGTTGTTAAAATACTGATGCATCTGTTGCTGTCCCATTGCTCTTACATGGAACACACCTTCACCCCTTCACCCCTTCTGATATAAATACTCTAAAGCCCCCCCTTCCCCCCCCCCAGTGGTTGGGAGAAGCTGCCATTGCTGTGTCTCACACTATTTATGTTATTATTGCAATCATTGTTGAACTACTGTTGGTGACATTGCTGTCGCAACACTGCAATGACACATCATACCTTTGTAGACACTACTTGAGTGCAAGACAACTTGTTTGCCTTTCAGCATCTGG
Source organism: Bergia puertoricense (assembly GCA_026167885.1). Lineage (NCBI taxonomy): Eukaryota > Metazoa > Cnidaria > Anthozoa > Zoantharia > Parazoanthidae > Bergia > Bergia puertoricense. Next base: position 10,610 of record JANSTQ010173539.1, read on the forward strand.
GAGAGACTGCTGATATTCTTCAAGACATCGCTTCTGGAAAGCATCCTTTTTCAAAAGTATGTATCAATGATTTCTTCATATAAGGTTGCTAATGGTTTATCCGCCAGTTGTTTTAATTTTCAACAGCTGTTAAGTTTGTTATATTAAAGACTAAAAAAAGATAAATAAAAACTAAAAGTGTTATGATTGTAACCAGCTATAGTGATGGATATGATGGAAATTATGGCAAGACTGAAAAACAATGAAGTTGACAGTGACTTTCTTACACACTTATCTGCAGTGGTACAGGAGATTATTTCTAGAAACGTGGTATCTGTCAAAGGCAAAAACTCGGTGAACTCAAAGAGGAATTCCTCCTAACTACCATAATCTGAAGAATCTTGTCATTCTTGTAGCAGGCTTATCAATTTTTGCCAAACTTTGTTGGATTAAAATTTTATGTCCTTCACTGTTTTTCAGTCTTGCCGTAATTTCCATCATTCATTCTAGTTAGAAGGCAAATGAAGTGACCAACACATTTAGTTTGCCACAGAACTTTTTAAAATCAGATTTCACTCCATTTGTAAATCAGAAATAAAGACTGATTTTCAAAAGCAAAGAAAAGTATGTTGATTTTTTTATTTCGGTTTTTGTCTTTATCATTTTCTCGCGTCAAAGAGTATTTGTCAAAAGTCCCAGAGAAGATTTTAACTTAACTTTCTCTCATAATATCATTTGAACTTCCGTCTTTGTACAGGTTATTTCCTTCCTGCAGTGCTGAAATGTGCTTGATGTCACTGTTCACATTTTGACTCGTTGCCATTTTTTCTTTGAAATATTTTGATTTTACTGCAATTTTTCAGGTACTGGCAGGTGCCAAAAGGCCAGTCCTTCTTGTTGGTAATACTGTCCTTCAAGAACAAGATGGAGTGGCACTCTATGCCCTAATCTCGGAGATTGCACAAAAACTGAAGTCAATGGAGACTGTCGAACCCGATTGGAGGGTACTCAACGTCCTACAAAGGGTAATTTTGACTGGTTGTTAACAGTGCTAATGCTTTTTTATCGTTTAGGACTAAAGTAGGTCGCAAAAATGAGCAGGATTTAAAAGTTTAGATAATTTTACATGCTTTTCCTGATGTGTAACAAAGCACATGGCTACACTGCTGGTTATCCCTTGTGTCATATTTTAATGTATATAATGGTTGCATACATAAAATATTTTAAGAATAACGACAGTATACATTTATCAGCTCTACGTAACATAATTTGATTGCCGTTAATTGAACCTAAACTGCTTGTACTCGTCTCTAAGAGAAAAGAGAAATGCAGATGGTAAGAGAATATTAAATATTAACGAATTACGAGTTATAAAAACGTAGACCTGTGCACCCAATGGTTCAGATATCCTTGAGGGATTTACCAGACGCGGTCTGTTGTTTTTATATTTTACTGATGACCTCACTGCGATAGTATTTAGCCGGACAATTCAAAGTTTCTCCGAAATTGTTCCTTTGACATGAAAAACACGATTATAATGAAATTTTCAGATATAAACCCATGTTCTCAATTAACACTGGTTACTGTTCATAGGCCCTGGAATATGTTCTGCACATAAAGATTTAATCAAGGTTTATTAATCTTTTCATTTTACTTGCCTGAAAGGTTGCCAGTCAAGTTGCCGCCTTGGACATTGGTTACAAACCTGGTGTTGATAGTATGACGGAAAAACCCAAACTTGTTTTCCTTTTGGGTGCTGTAAGTATTATTAACTTTGATAGGACTTCAGTGGCTTGGTGACTGTACCAACAAGAAACATTTATTTATTTTTCAGCATCATTTGAAAAGCTCAAGCAGGCTGAAAGTATGAGTTTGGGCATATGTGTGTATTTAAGTCCATGTACAAAACAAACGTACCCACGAGCAAAAGTATAGACTAAGAAATGTTCATTCTTTACATAAGTACAGTATTAGTAGAACATGACCAGTAAGAGATATTTCATATAAATACAGCATTAATTCACTGTGTTTTATTGCAAGTCCTTCGATTGGAATGGTCCTCTCACCATGTTGTCCATATTACATTTAACAATTACAACACGCGCAAGCGTTTTCTATGAGAATATAGTCAACGAGGTGATTACTCTTAGAAAATAATAGCGTGTATTCTAATTGTTTTAACGTAAATTTACCATGATTGATTGATAGAAAAAGAACTGGTTATTTTATTTTATTTTGACCAATTTACATAAAATTACAAACGTATGGCAAACTTCAAATTATTGACATTAAAGCTTGCGAAAATGCATCGATGCGTATCGTTGTATATCAGTGAATATAAAGTGTGAGAGAACCAATCAGATTGAGGGGTTTGCAATATAACGCAAGTTAATACTAATCGCTGATATACATTGATACACATTAGTGCATTTTGGCATACACGAGTGATAATGATTTAAAATTTGCCATACAATTACGATTTGTGGTTGAAGGAAAATGTGTTTAAATGTTTTATCGATAAAAAGAAACGGTGAATTTATTTTAAAAAAAACCAACCGGTAAACACTCGTCATTGTCTTCTGATATATATATGTACACACCCATTTGCCAAAATTTTGCTTTTCAAATACATATATACATATATCTTTTGTATTTTCATCAAAAAGGCGGTGGCAGCATTTAACAATTAGTGAATAAACCCCCTCTACGCTTTTTATATCGAGCTATACAGGCCCGAGGTGAAAAAGTGTACGAAAAGTGATCCGTGTAATAAAGTTGCAACCTTTTAACAAGATTTCGGTATCTAACACATCTAATTAAACGACTTTTAACTACCCTTTGCGAATGGTCACCTTTTTGATGAAAATACAAAAGATATATCTATATATATATTTGAAAAGCAAAATTTTTGCAAATGGGTGTAAATGTATGTGTGTGTGTGTATGTGTGTGTGTGTAGGTGTGCGATACAAACAAACAAACAAATTAACATTTTCTTTCTATATCATTACTAACTTAAACTAAACCGTCAGCGCAGTTGCCATTTAATAAGTCTTTGATAGCTGCGTTGCTAATTGTATGTAAAAAAAGCAAATTGTATTCCTTTACCAATTCCCCATTTTCTGTAGGATTCAGACGAAGTTAAACGAGAAAACCTACCTAAGGACTGCTTTATAGTTTATCAAGGTAAGAAATAGACATGACAGAACAACTATTGGGACTGTATTACTTTAGCTAACAGTAAGGCAGCCCCTACATGTTGGGAATTAAGGATTTTATCTGGCCTACAAATTTTATATATTTCCACATAGGTTCTTATTTGAAATTTGTAGGCTGCTTAGTTTTCGGCCGCAAATCTAAAGTTTTGTCCAACTTCTTGTCATTTGTAGGCTCTTAATTCGCACTCTGCAGTATTTTATTAGCTTGTCTAACCTGACCAAAGCAGGTTTATCACAGCCTGAGATCATCCCTTTACCCAGTTGAAGTTTAGCGATGTTCAGACATAAGGGAACTGTTGTTTCCGTGTTAAAGGTTTTGTTTTTGGTTTACTGGTTAGCAGTCTGTCTGGCTTTGTCACATTTTTTGAGTAAGTTCTTGCAACAAAAAATGAGAAGTTGAAAACCTTGCACCTTGCTTCACCATTTTAAATATGTACTTTGAATGAACTTAATGAGTATCAAACTGGTTTGCATAAAGAATCTTTGTAGTTTTTTTTCGATTGATTTTCAAATATTTATATTTAGTTTGTATATATAGTTTGTGAAAAAATATATTATACATTATATACTGTTAAAGGTAAAGCGACTTTATTCAACGACGGTAACACGTGACAGTAATTGTCGTAAATGATAAACGTGTTTCCCTCGGTGTGCACTCCCCCCCTCTCCCTCCCTCTGTCAGTGCTCTGTTTTACGGGTATTTAAAGCTAAAGCTACACGGATCAGAAGAATGTCGAATCACCGAGAATCGAACTGGGGGCCTCTAGTTCCGAAGGTCGCGCACTAACCAACCGAGCTACGCCTGTTCGTCGTTGGCTTATATATTTGTACTGTAGATGTCTGTTCAGGGTTTTCCATGGTTTTCTAAACCAATTTCATTTCGACGAAAACATTTTTCTTTAAACAGGTGGTTGCAGTGGTGGTAAGATTAAGATATAAAATTACACAAAGATGCTTTATGAAATTCTAACATTTAGGCTAACCCTGCGGGGGGGAGGGGGGATGACAGTGTAGCTTTCATCAGGCGAAGTCATACAGTTGTTGAGATTTGTGCTCAATGCACACGTATGTCAACAGTTTGTTTCAGGCAATTATTATATTATTTTCAGGTCACCATGGAGATAAGGGAGCTAGTATTGCTGACGTCATATTTCCTGGTGCAGCATACACTGAAAAAACAGCAACTTACGTGAACACTGAAGGAAGGGCACAACAAACAAGGTGAACATTTGCAGTGAGCGAGCAAGTAAATGACCGACTCGTTACGTAATTGGGTAGTTATAGTATACGCCAATCATCAATCATCATCATGATAATTATAAGAATCACGTTTTCGTGAAGTTTGATTCTGCAAAGCCAAAATGTAATGGATCTGTTTTTCATCTTGTACGTTTATAAACTGTTATCTGTGTTGGCATTATGTCTGTAATCGGTGACCAATTTATGGTTCTCTTAAAGTTATTTTTCGACTGACTAACTGGCAGTGTTCTCCCTAGACCCTTTAAGCCAGGCGCCCCCCTGGCTTGAATTGGGCAAAATTGAAAGTCTCCAGGCTGGGAAAAATGTTTCGTTGATCAACAAAAGTTGATATGGTATGCTTTTCGCCTTGCTCTGCCGAAGGACTAATGCTCGAAACGTCAGCTTTCAACCTATCTCAAAGGCGAAGAGCATACCATATCAACTTTTTTTAATCAACGAAACATTTTCAGCCTACTTGCCCACGCGGAAAAACAGTTTTTTTCAAAACTAGTTTCTCAGTGGGGAAAATGTTGTCATAAAAGGAAACATCAGAAAATAGGGGGAAAATTGGAGCCCCCTTGGCTTGTAAAAAACGTTATCATAAAAGAAAATTCGTTACCCCCTGCCCTCCATAAGATCTGGAGAACACTGTATCATAAGTGTCGATTGCTTTCCAAAGTGTCAAGAGACAATTCAGTTAACATTTCAGAGGACTTTAACTTCTCTCGGCATAAAATGGCAAATTTTTGTATGTATGTACGTGTGTACTTACATATGTGGGCGTGCGTGTGTGTGGCGTGTGTGTTGTGTATATTGTGTATGTATGTATGGGCATGAGTGCCCCGGCGCTCTTTAAGTTTTTAAGTGTGTCGACTGCGAAATTTTTTGGTGTCTCGGCCGCTATTTTGTTCGAGGGAGGCGCTTATTTGAGGACTGTTTTTAGGGCGACACTCTTTAAAGAATCATAATGTTTCTAATGATAGCAAACAAATGTTAATGACAAAACAAATATGTTTTAATGTCATTCTGGGTCTTATAAACAAGATAAAAACAAAATGGCTTGCGCATTTACAAAATGTTAATCAATGTCACTGTCCCCTTTGTGATGTGAGTGCAAGAACTGCCTCCTTGACTTCATCTAGTGTAAGTGTGAGTGTGTTTACTGATGTAAGCATGTCTGTCTGTGTTTGCTTTTTTCATAAAGGGACTAACGTTTTGGCCGCCACATCAACCCCTGCTCCTCCATTTAAGAAAGAATAATCATTTTAACCTCAGACTTCAAGTTTTGGATGTTTTCACTTAAACGCCCATAGTCTACCAGAAGTGATGGGAAAACAGGCAAAAATCGTCAAAACTCGAAAAATCGGAAATTTTTATTAACGCTTTTTATTACTAGTGTCAAATACAGTCGATATTCAAAGGAGCAGAGAAGGGTCCGCTTGTGACTACTGCGGTCACTGGTTGTGTCGGTGTTTAGTGTGACTTTTACGATACCAAACCGACGTCAGTAGCACACGACTTGCAAGAGATTGGACTCAAAAGTCGTCAATGACCATTTGACTTCGTAAGCAGAAGCCTGACTAGAATTCTGGTCTACAAAGGCAATAAACGATAATTGCGAACCTAAGGCCTATCGGCTTGACCAAACATAATTTCAAACCGTGTTTTTACGACCTCAAGCTCTCGTCCTACAACCCAGCAAAGTATTTTTGAAACCTATTTAGGAGCTGAAAAAAACCGACACCATCCACGAAAATTTTAAAGAGCCAAGCCATAGAGTAGCAGATAAGCAATGTAATATTTTTCTCTAACTGATGCACCCACGGGCCACTTCTAAACACGAGATCTGAGCTAATCTTAAAATGTCGCCATGTATGAAACGAATAATTTTAAAACGCCACAGGTTACGGTACACTTTGACCAGTGTTTTCAGACTTGTATCAGTTAATGGTGTATATCTCTGTTGACACACATAGGAGCCCCATAAACCTTCACATCACTGGAAATCTTACAAGTTTCTCTAAATTAAGAGTTGTCTTATTTTTCAAAATTTGAAATTTATTTGAAGATATGAACCAAAAAAGAACACCATTTTTCAGTCCTTTATGCTCCGTTTCTTGATTTCCAACTAGGCAAATTTTCAGGCAATAACTTTGGCATTTTGAGAGTTAAAAACGTGCCGGGATTTTTGAAAGTTAGAAAACTTTTAAAGTCATCACAAGAAAATGCCACTTGTCTTGATCGTGAAACTGTTATTTTAGATTTCAGCTCTAAAACTGCAGCAAACCAAAATTTCAAAATTCCCTGGCACGTCATTAATCTCTCAAAATGCCAAATTTCAAAGTAATTGGCTGAAAGTTGGTCAAGCTGGGACTGAAGAAAAGCTTTCCAATGATATATAGGTTTGGGGGGCTCCGATATTTAACATCAGAGGTATTCATCATTCACTGAAAATATCACTCAAAGTGTGCCGTAACCTTAATTGGTCTAGTGATCATCAGCGAACTGATCATCAGCGAACTGAGCATAAGAACTCGAGTCTCTGCGAGATCTGATTATTCTAGCCATTTTTTTTTAAATTTTAAATCTTTTTATTTAGATATGTGTATACGTATATATGTATGTATTTATATACCATGCATATGTATGTATGTTTGTATGTAGTATGTTTGTACGTATGTATGTAGTATGTATGTATGTATGTAGTATGTATGTAGTATGTATGTATGTATGTAGTATGTATGTAGTATGTATGTATGTAGTATGTATGTAGTATGTATGTAGTATGTATGTTTGTATGTATGTATGAATGAATGAATGGATGGATGAATGTATGTATGTACGAATTTTATGAATATAGGTATGTATGTATGTAAATATGTTTGTAAAAACTGGGTAAATCCACTTTGTTAAAAAGCGCTCAATACGTTGGCGTAGATAAAATGGATAAAAGTCTAAAACATTAAAATCTTGTAAAATCGGTTGCTCGTGGGTTTCACGCATAGTAAAACTCATGGGCAACTGATTTTTTAATGTTTTAGACTTTTATCAATTTTTACCCATTTTTAAATATGTTTGTATGTATGACTGTATGTATGTATGTACATGTATTTGTTATACGAACTGTATTTAATTTCGTGCGTGGTGGGGATTTTTGTATATATTGCCTCAATAATACTCCTTATGTAAGATTTAGTTTGTTGCGCTAAAGGGTTAAGTTGCCCCTTGGGTTGTTTTAATTAACTCTGTTTGTGCACCACAGGCGTGCAGTAACACCTCCTGTTTATGCCCGTGATGACTGGAAGATTATCAGAGCTCTTTCAGAGGTACGATTTTGATTCTTGTTTTGTTAAAGGGTGTAACACAGATTAATCCAACAGCAGGGAAACAAAATGCTAGTTTTGTTAAATCTCTGAACTGTTACGGGTCTTGTTTTCTGTACAGATTGCAGACAAGACCCTTCCTTATGAGAACTTGAATGAAATCAGGCAGCGACTGGCTGAAGTGGCACCCAACCTCATTCGGTATGGAGATGTGGAGCAAGCTAATTTCTTTACCTTAGCTCTGGGCTTGATTCAGGTATGCACTTTTAACCACCTACTTGATTTCTCTTTTATTTTTTTTAATTAATTTTGCTCCGTACAATGTACTTTTTTCATGGAGCAGTCTCCTCCTACACACACAGTAACACCCGGCTAGTGCTCTGCCTTCAGAAGGCCACTTGCCGCTCTCTTTTGTTTTTTTAATTAATTTTGCTCCGTACAATGTACTTTTTTCATGGAGCAGTCTCCTCCTACACACACAGTAACACCCG
>JANSTQ010173650.1:0-15831 GCA_026167885.1 Bergia puertoricense
TGAACTTGCTCAAAGGTTTATTGACACGTGTACATTGTACTTGCTCAAAGGTTTATTGACACGTGTACATTGAACTTACTCAAAGGTTTATTGACACGTGTACATTGTATTTGCTCAAAGGTTTATTGACACAAAAACTAAGTTTTAAGTAAGTATATCTGTAAGCATTGTTCAGATACTAATCTATATCAATGGAAGTTTTGGAAGAGACAAATAATAATGATGGTCTGTTTTAAGCGGCGATTAAGTTGGATTGTAGTTATTGGTTCTGTTATGCATCTTGGTTTATGTTTTGGGCAGGAACACAAAGTAATAAATTGGTTTAAAGTGCATCGAACCCTGCTTGGCAGAAATTATTGTTCAAAGTTCTAAGTTTTTTGGTGAATTAAGATGTTTTCTTTAAATTTCTTTGGATAAATAACATAAAAGTTTAATTTATGAAGATAAAAAAATCCATTTCATGATTCAGCCGTGAAATAGCCGCTTTGACTTTTTTTTGTTGATAATTCTTATGACGAAACAGCAAAATCTTCTTTCATTTCAATAATTATATTAATTTTAAACTTTATAATGTTATGTTTAAGTTATATTAATATTCCCGTTGTCAGAGAGCCAAGATAATTTACAAACTGGCGGACATGTTGGTTGAACGAAAACACGAGATCCTTGATGCGAACACGCGGGATCTGGAGGTGGCTCAACAAGAAGGCAAGCTTCCCCCTGCCATGCTCTCGCGCCTGCTCCTTACCCCAGCTAAACTCAACAGCTTGGCCGACGGCTTGCGGCAGATTGCCGACAGTTCACATAAGAACATTGGTAGGGTACTTCGGAGGACCAAGCTAGCAGAGGGTCTGTATCTGACGCAGGAGACAGTCCCTATTGGTGTTCTGATGGTGATCTTTGAGTCCCGACCAGACGCTCTTCCTCAGGTTAGAATCCAGTCAAATCCTGCTATTTAGAACTCGGTTAATTCGAATTCCTGGCTATTTCGAAGTCAGACCGAATTCGTTGGGCCTTAATTATCAGTCATTTTTTCCCGGCTATAACGAACCTCGGCTATTTCGAACTATTTTTCCTTTCTCTTGAGAGTTCGAAATAGCGGGGTTCAACTGTAGTAGAGTTTCGCATTTGCAATTCCAGTTGATTATAATGACTACAGACTGGTTTTTACAGTAGTAGGCTCGACTTGATGTTAAGTATTTAGTGAATAAACTCCATCTACACTTTTTGTATATCGAGCTATACAGGCCCGAGGCTGAAAAAGTGTCCGATAAGTGAACATTTGCCCGAGGTAGAGCTGTTATTGACTAGTTTGCCTTCTTTTCCCTTGTCGCAGTTTCGAACCCAGAAGCTGAATTTTTGGTTATTATACAGCTAAAACAACCAAAAAAGTGGCACTTTTTAATTGCTTGCAAGTGGTTGCAAATATTGGCTCTGCAGTATCGAAAAATATTGGCCCTGCCAGTGTGCATCACGTGATTGATCTTGACCAATAGCGTTATGCGTTTTCATTTAGAAAATTATTGCTGAATTATAATCATAAATACCAGTGTAGATATGAGATATTCGCAACTCTATGTTGTTGGAGGTTGGGATATTATATTATACTATCTTCGCACTGGTTTTAAGTATATTCAACACCTACTGGAGGCTTATACTGTAAAACTGAGCAAAGGTATTGTGAAAATGTGGGAATACAACTGCACGATTGTTGGATTTCAGATGATATCATTGTTTAAATTGCTATTCGTTAGCATATTATAGCATAAATTTAGCTCCAAGCAAAAAGAGTCCTTAATTTGAAAGAGCATTTGTATTTCACAGGACAAGGTTTTTTGAAATAGTTGTATACTTGTCTCGTATCTAACGATAAGTCTAATCCATCTCCTCTATGCAGATCGGGTGTTGAAGTCCCTGTGACAATGATGTTTTGCGGGTTTTTTTATTGTTTTTGTAGTTTTCTGCATATTGGCTTGATCACGTGTTACGGAAGTTAATTCGAAGAACACTTTGAAGCTTATTAAAGCCCCATTTACAAACATGATGCTTTGCGGGTGTTTGTTAGTGTTTTTGGCTTATACTGTCTTGTAGCACATGTATATATAGCCAGATGTGTGATTCATCACTTGTCATGGAAGTTTATTTGTAAGGAAACTTGGAGAGTTAATAGAGCCCCATTAACAACCATGATGCTTTGCGAGTGTTTGTTGTGTTTTGGTGTACAGTTTGCTGCAGGTCGCACATCCGAACGTGTGATTCATTACGTATCACGGACGTTTGTGTGGCAAGATAACTTGCTCCCCTCCCAAAACAGAATAGTATGAAATCTGTGGTTGCAAACGTATCCATGCCATCTCATTACACAAATTTTGTGAGCCCGAGAAACTACTGAACGCCCGCAAAACTTCCCTGTTGAAATTAGAGCTTTAAAGATTTGCGATCAACTACATCGTAATTTTTGGCATAGGCTGTCTGTAAACCAGGGAACTGAATTGTGCTGAAGAAATGACTCGAACAACCCGAAACTGAATGATGTGGTCGGGAATGAGAGGAAGAGGTCCTCCAAGGGTTGAAACCTAACTAACATCTATTTGATTCACCAATAACAAACAAATGCAAAACATCACACTATTGATCGCAATTCTTTAATAACAGAGAATATCGTTTTATCTTAAACAAGGTTGCAGCCCTCGCTATTGGGTCAGCCAACGGCTTGCTGTTGAAGGGAGGGAAGGAAGCTTACTACAGCAACAAGTGTCTCCACGGGCTTGTGCAGGAAGCACTCGCGATGTTCGTTCCCAAGGAGGCTGTGAGTCTGGTAAGTGTATTTTTTTAGGTCGTTGGTAAAGAATGCCGGTGGCGTAGTGGTGGAGAGGTTTTTGTCTGACTCACAACGGAAACCTTAATTTCGTGAGTTCAAACCTCGGCCTGATCACTATGTTGTTTCCTTGAACAAGATGCTTGATCTTACTGATTTGTTTCAGTCGTTTCAGCCGTATAAATTAATACGAGCATACTGGGGTAAAGTCTGGGAAAGGAGTAGTGTCCTCCCCTACCCTTGTGGTTTTGAACTAAAGAAAAGAGCCTTCGGGTTGTCTTCGACTGCGGTTGAACACTTAACTTATTGGAGAGAACTTTCATCCACTTTTCACATTTTTTTTCTTTTGCCTTCAAAACATTCTTTAAGTACACTTTAAATGCAGAACGGGTGCATGACAGAAAACTGTCACGCCCTCCTCAGCTGTTACAAGGCGGCTTTTTTCCGTTCGAGCGTTCTTTTAACTACAAAATTATACACAAATATTTCCTGCGTGCTGATTTATTACAGTGCTCTTAAGGACTTTAAAAGGATCCAGCATTGTCCAACTGACATTGTTGTTCCAAAGTGTTGGCCGTATGTTAGATGAGAAGCTTGAACAAAGCAAATCTCCTCCAACGTCATTCAACAAGGTGCTCAAACGGCTGCAACATGTTGCATTCAACAGCAGTGCTCATGAGAATCACTCATTCTTATAAAGAGTTTGTAGTAATAGTAACAGTACATGTAGTAGTACTAGTAGTAATAGTAATAGTAGTAAAAGTAGTAGTAGTAGTAGTAGTAGTAATAGTAATAGTAATAGCAGTATTAGTAATAATAGTATTAGTATTAGTAATAGTAGTACTTAGTAATAGTAGTAGTAGTAGTAATAGTAGTAATAGTAATAGTAATAGTAGTATTAGTAATAATAGTATTAGTATTAGTAATAGTAGTACTTAGTAATAGTAGTAGTAGTAGTAATAGTAGTAGTAATAGTAGTAGTAGTAATAGTAATAGTAGTAGTAGTAGTAGTAGTTTTGTAATAGTAGTTATTGTTATCATTGTTATTATTTATTACTATTATTATCATTAAACTTAATTGTAATTTGATGTAATGACGCAGGTTAGCACACGAGAAAACGTGAGTGACTTACTCAGTATGCAGAGCTATATTGACCTGGTTATTCCACGTGGCTCCAGCGAGATGATCGCACGAATACAGAGCGAGTGCAAAGGAATTCCTGTGTTGGGACACGCCGAGGGGATTTGCCATGTTTATGTGGATAAAGATGCAGACGTAGAGATGGCCTGTAGAATTGGTGAGTGCTGGGTGAACTGAAAGTGGTTTTTCTGGGAAGAGGAGACGGGAATGTAAAAAAAATAACTTTTGTTCATTTATTCATTATGTAGGTATCTGTTAAGAGTATAGATATTATAGCAATTTCTTGTTGTTTCTTTTTTTAATCGCAAGAATCGAAATACTTCACATTTTTATGCTGTAGTACATATGTATTCAACTCAAGACTTGATTAAGAATTTTCTGTATTTTGCAGCGAAACAGTGAAAGTAGTTATGTCAATTCATTGTCAAAGAATTGCAATTGTAGTGGTATACATAGTACATGTCACCCCCTTTTTGTCTCATAACTTATGACTTTCCTTAAAAAATTTGAAGTCAATTTACACAAAAACAGAATAAAATGGACCGCTTCCTTCTTTTATGAAAATTAAGGAGTTGTTTACTTCGCCTAAGAAAGACATCAAGTACCGAGTATCACACGAGGTTCCCCGTTACTAGTTCAGTATGACTATCAACACATACGTTCTATCAGCTATATTGGTTAAATTGCAACCAACAACTCACTTCAGAGAAAAATAAATGTGTTATACGCTTTAAATATATTTATTTACCATGACAGATTGTGTTGCTCAGAAATTTATGGCTTTCTAGTCTGTAGCATACTAACCGTTAGAACTACTTCCGGTAGTAGTTGACTTTCTAGTTTGTACTGATCGTAAGACTCGTGTTTACTCATTACATTACCCATTATATCTCTCCTTACTCACGGGCGGTGGGAAACGTTGGTTACGAGTATCACTGATATGGTTCAGTGACACAAAATAACTCAAAGGTTTGTTGATGTGTTTTGATTTGTGCTCGCGAAGTCCTATTTCCCATATAAACATTTTCTGAAAGCCGCGATCACATGTTCTACGTTTGTTTTGAAGTGAATTCGAGCCGCCATTTTCTCTTCATACCTTTGCCCCAGGCCGCATGGAAGAGGTCCATTCCCCCAATGTCCTGCGCTGCCTATTTTAATGTTTACGTCATGTCAAAAATAAAAAATAGTAGGGTAGGATATTAGTGTCGATCTCTGGATCAAGCGTGTGCAGGGCACTAGCTATTCGATATAAGGAAACCTGCCTGGCTTTTCCAGCCGTTGTCCTCCAAATAAGGAAACCTGCCTGGCTTCAGTTTTCGCGGTGGTAATGTTTCACCCGTGCACGCGGTTAATCCACTGGAAAAGTCACGTGTTGTAAATAGGCATATCTAATTGGCCAAGGCAGAGACAACGCCTACTTATATACTACCCTGTTATTTTTCCTTCTTTAGTTAAATTTTTGATATGACGTAAACGTTAAAATACGCCGCGCAGTACGTTGGGGGAATGGACCTCTTTCACGCGGCCTGGGGCTAAGTTGACAATTTGAATATGAAAAGAAAATGGCGGCTCGAATTCACTTCAAAACAAACGCAGAACATCCAATCGCGGCTTGCAGAAAAAGTTTATATGGGAAATAAGACTTTGTGAGCACAAAACAACACACATCGACAAAAGTTTGAGCTATTTTTTGTCATTTAGAAATCTCAGTGATACTTGTAACCAACGTTTCCCACCGCCCATGCTTGACTATCTACTAACCGTGACAGATTGTATACTTTCTGTTTCATTGTTGATTCTTTTGTCTGTACTGACCGTGATAATCGACAAATTGTGTGATACTCGTACTGCTCACCAGTCCTGTCTGTACCTGCTGTGACAGTTGCGTTACATTTCAAACACTTGTTGACTCCAAGTATGACTACCACGCGGCACTCTTGTTTATACTGACCGTGACAATTGACAAATTGTGTTGTGAAACTCATACTGTTGTCCAGTCCTGGCTGTACTTACTATGACAGTTGCGTTACATTTTATATAGTTGTCGATTCCAAGTGTGACTACCCTGCGGCATGTAACGCTATGGAGACGCTATTAGTACATAAAGACTTCCTCAAGACCAGTGCCCTATCGAAACTTTTAAACAGCCTTAGGGACCAGGGGGTAAGTATTATTTTAAAGTTGTTTTTAAAATCTTACAGTAAATCCGAAAAAAAACTTTAACTTTAATGTTATTAAGTTTCAAATAGCAAAGCTAATCCTGAAACTGCTCAAATGTTGGCGTGATTAGCGGTTTTTAATGGAGGAGCCGGGTCGCATGGTGAGAGGCGAGTGCTGTGCCACTGCGCCACCCCGACGCCTCCACAATAATAATTCCGTGGGAGTGGACAAGTTACGCAACTCTATTTTTATTTTAGTACGCTTTTTTAGTACACCCTTGAAAACACGGCCTACTATATATAATGCCGTTTATCGCCATGATATGAACTGAAGCAGCTTTCCTGTGTGGAGGAAATTTATAGAACCGAAACCAGTTGTAGGACTGCACACATTTTAGGTATCCCAATGATGGTCATTTACTGATTTGTCTCTAATTTCAGCAAATGTGTTCTTTTTGGAGTAGTTTTAATATATGAGTGCGTTGCATTAATAGTTTTCCTTGTTTCAGGTCACAATTCACGCCGGACCAACGCTAGCCAAAGCTCTTCCACTTGCACCCAACCCCGCCTCCTCCATGCGAAAAGAATATAGCGCGCTTGAGTGCGCCGTAGAGATTGTTGAGGACGTCAACGACGCGGTGCACCATATTCACCAGAACGGAAGCTCGCACACCGACGCAATCGTAACGGAAAACGGTATGACTTTCAGTGTCGGAAGTGCGCGCGCATGTGTGTTTGTTGGTGCGTGTGCGTTTGTTGGTGCGTGTGTATGTATGCTGGCGTGCGTACGAGCACATTTATGTTTGCACGTTTAAGCAGGCCTTTTTTGTGTGTATGCGTGCGTGTGTGCGGGCGCGAGTATATGCACGCGTGTAAGTGTGTCTATGTGCGTGCGCGTGTTTGTCCACGCGTGTGTGTATGCGTGCGTGCGTGCATGATTGTGAGTGTAATGTGCGCACGTTTGTGTGTGTGTGTGTTTAGTTTGAAACAGCAGAAAAAGTGCAAACATTCTGTTTTATGCTTCACTGATGCCAAAGTTTCGAATGTTTTTAAAGATCATGTCACTCAAGGTAGAAGGCCCTACTTCTAAAAACTATCTTCAAACTCCCCTGACACTAAATAACATGAAGCTTTAACGAACCATCGCTGTCCTGAACACGAAAGTCGAAAAAAGTGAAATCTTAGAAGAAATGATAGAGAAATAATATCTAGGTGAGCCCACGTTTTTTTTCGAAGGATGGATCGCGGGCTCATCCCAGATTATCAGCTGGTACCGAGCCCAAATAAATGGGCGAGTATGATAAAGCAAAAGGAGTGGCACGGTGGCAAAACTGTTATTAAACATATATGTTTTGATATGATAAATAAACACATACGTATTATCACTTTCGTTTCGGGTGTAAATCGAGATAATATATGACTTGGTGAATAAAAAACGTGCATATATTATTTCCTGATATTTGTGTTCTGTGCCAACAGAAGAAACAGCTGAGCGCTTTCTCAACACTTTAGACAGCGCATGCGTGTACCATAACGCGAGCACCAGGTTTTCTGATGGGTACCGGTTTGGTCTTGGTGAGTGAAAGAGTTGTTTTTCTCTTTTTTACTTTCTAATTATTACTATGTGATTGGTTTCTACTAATAAAATGTTGAGATGGGTGAGCGTGGATAAAATACCAGGATTTCTCGATTTCTAAAAAGCCATACGTATGCAGTGAAGATATCATTGTTCTCTTCACGTGTGAAGATATCAAATTACCATGGTTATGTACTTGTTATCCAATCAGAGCTCGTAGATTTCGCGCCCTTTTTTAATCTCCCTGCAGCCGCTTGCTCTGTAATGACGGAGTTGGACGAAACTATCACTGAGACTACTCGTGATTATGATTTTTTCTGTTGTTTGCCCTCCTTTATATTCTGAAAAACCTCAGGTGTCGAAACAAAATGAAAATTTAAGATTCCTTGCTGTCAGTCACCAAGAACTCTGTCAAATTATTTCAGTTCGACTTTTTGATCGCTAGATTGTATTTGGAACATTAAAAGGATTTCAACATGACTTCTGTAAATAATTAACTGCATCGTACCTGATATTTTATCTATATTAATGTAATAAACAGAACATTACATGGCCGAGCTTGGAGATACGAATTTTATCTTCTCGTGTTGAAAACATCTCCGCGCGTCCATGTAATATCCTCTTTATATCATATCATATCATAATATATGACGTCATACTATACCACATGGTATCATATTGTACCGTATATCATATATCATATCGGGTCATATCTTATCTGATCGTAAATTGTCTTGTTTTGTTTTCTATTTTATTTCGTCTTAAAGGTGAAAGCCCTAGGTCAACGCGTTGGGTACACAAAAACCGCTTAATTTTAGTATACCATATTTTCTTTGCTTAGCCCCTTGCAGCACCTAGTTGTTTGAAAGAGGGTTCAATTTATTTTAGAGATACACCAAAACTTAAATGTCTTTATCTGGAAACTCGTAGTAATACAATATTGTTGAACACTCCAAGAAAAGCCAATTACACAAACCAGAAATGACAGCGTGAATCAGTCTAAATGAAAATTTTAAGTAAACCGAATCGTGGTTTAAAATATTAATCAAACCCCTGGGCTAAGGACTTGGTTATTCCAGCTGTGTTTGTTCTGGATCAAAAACGTATGATGTATTCCGCGGTCAAAGAAACGCATCTTTTCAGTAACCTTTTTATATATATATATACTATGTTTTACCGAGACTAGTTAGATGGGACGGGAGACTTGAGGGAAAGGAACTTGACAGATAGAAGGTGGCTTGAAAGAGACTCGGGGCTTATTAGAAGTTAGCTTAAAAGTAAAGTAAAAACACTTTATTTATTGAGGGTTACACATTTACATCCATAGGACGTACTCTCCCATGTGGCCCTAACCACAACACCGGGATTACCCTACTCTTTTCGAGAAGTGTGTGGATTCTTTTAAATCCCCTTAGATAGCATTTTAGGAGACTAGACCAACTGCTTAAACGTTTGTTTCCGCGGACGGTGTGGCGAAAGAAGGTCGCCCAAAGTTCAACCCTCGACCAGCCAGGACCTCCTGGTTGGCAGTCAAGAGATCTTACCAACTATGCTATCCTCGCACGCACGATAGAGGCTGGGGGCTTGTTAGAAAGGGCAAGCCCAATGTTGGCTAAGGGTTTATTAGAAAGGGGACGCAATGGGGACCGAAACTCCTTATTGGATGAGAAGGGAAGGGGAGGGGAGTTTGTTGAAGGCTACTGAGTCTCCTAGACTTAATTGTTATGTCGTTCTGTTATCTAGGAGCTGAAGTTGGTATCAGCACGTCCCGTATCCACGCTCGAGGACCCGTTGGAGTGGAGGGCCTTCTCACCACCAAATGGCTCATCCGTGGTCAGGGTCAGTGTGTGTCGGACTTCAGTGACAGTGGTTCCTGTAGGTTTGTTCATGAGCCCCTACCTGTGGAGGAGCCTGAAGCTGAAAAAAACACGAGCGAACCCACCCCTGAGCAAGTGATTGAAAGTTGAACAAAACCCAACGCTAAATTAAATGACACCAATCGCTAAATCAAATAAGAAAATATTGAAATGTTTAAGAGGAACCACATTTTATGCCAAAATATTTCAGCTCCACGATCACAATAAATGATCCAAGAGATATTTTCTATAAAAGGTTTGTTAAGCCCGGATTAAACGAGCATGAGAACTGATGAGAGTTCAGAACACACGTTAAAGGCTCTTTCACGGCTGAATAAGTGGATTTTCTCTTTTTCAGAAATGAAATATTTATGTTATTTCTCCAAAAGTTTTTGTGTGTATTTTTTTGTCAGTGGTATGAATGCGAGTATGAAAGTTGAAGGAAAGGGGAAAAGTTATCTTCATATCTTATCCATCAACTTTCATTCCTCATCTCTCAAGCTGATTTGATCCAGGCCTTGGAATTTGGCAAGCCCTTCTCTTATTTCTGATCAGTTTGCCCTTCATACCATAGTTGATAGAACTAACTGGTTATGAAGCTCAACAAACTTCAAAAGGAGTGTACAAAGCTGCTTTGTTTTATGTTGAACAAACCGTGACTGTGCACATTGTTTTGTTTTACGTGTGAACCCAAATGTTTCTACTGGTTGGTTTCTCATATGCATTTCTATACCTTTTGTGTTTTGTACACGGTCAAGGCCAGCAAACAAAAGAAATGAAGAACAAAAACATATAATAAAGAACATGGCCGAGTTTCATAACCAGTTCATTCTATTAACTATGCTCATACTAAGTTGGTTGTTAAGATATGGTAGATTCTTGTATCTGTGGAAAAGGGTTAAATATTTAGCATTCTCGCCTTAGAGTGTGTGAATCATCTCCATTTATATTTATATTTATACACATGCTGCATCCTCGCTAACTTATATACTCCAAGTAAATTATTGCTGGTGTTGGTATCATATGTGTTAAAATATTTCGAGTAAATATTAAACTGATTCAGGTGGATCAGCATTCTTTTGTATTTCCACGTGTCGGTAGAAATGTTTTTGGCCACCAGTTTCAATCGATAGTTGGAACTCGGTGGATGTGAAAGTTCTAAGAACGGAAGTTCCGTCAGTCTTGAGTCGGGATATAAATTCATTTATTCTTACTAGACCCAAGATTAAGGTAATACAATTTAATGAATTTAATTCCATTGGGAACGTATGAAATAGGCTTTTTTTTGTTTGAAAATTTAGCAACTTATTCAATAAAACTAATGTATTTGTAAAGATTAAGTGAAAAGAGAGACAAATATTATTACAAGTCTACCTTAATCATTTAAAATAAATGCAAAATTTGTCTGAGTGAGACATGTTTTCTCACCTTGTTTGTTTGGTACGTTGAAACTTTGATATTTTTAAACATCAGAATGTAATACATGTAACTGAGCTACTGAAATCTGTAAGATATGACTCGGTAAAGTTTTTAGGCCGTTAATGGTTGAAATTCTAAAGTAATGCAGGGTTCGTATGGGTCATGGAAAACCTGTAAAGTCATGGAATTTTCGAAATTTTTTTTCCAGGCCTGGAAAGCCTCATGGAATTTTATTTTCGGTCATGGAATTTTCAGCTTCGGTAATGGAAAATGAATGGAACTGAGTTTTCTGGTTTAAAATTTTGTGAGAAAAACCACTGAATTATGTATAATTCAAATTAATGCAAAATCAATCACTTTTTACTTCAAGCATCAGCTGTGCTACAAAACAGCAAAACCAAGATACTTTCATATATCGTAAATTCCGGTGTATATGCCGACGCGTACTATAAGTTGACCCTCCTTTTAGGGCAAAAAGGTAACTTTTTTATGTTACCAAGCCATTGTAAAAAAGCACTAAAAGGTCATGGAAAGTCAGAGAGTTTGAAAAGTCCCAGAGAGTACGAACCCTGTAATAATTCTTCAGTGACTGGCTTCTGTTTCTACGAAACGAAAACTTTTCTCAAGCTTAAGACTTAAAATACGATTTGCTCAACAGAAGAGTGCGTACAAACAATATATTTAAATAAATAAGGGTCATTTATAATCTGTTAATTTGACGCCCTCATCAAATGAACGAGATTTGTTCAGTAAGCGCCCGCTTCATGTCAAATTCCTTTTCCTCTTTTGAAATGGAAGCACACATTTGACAAAATGTTTCAGATCGTTTGGAAACCATAGGACCAAAATACAGTTATAAAAACAAAAACTTGCTTGAACTTAATTTTGTACGACTCATAAAGTAAACTGGATAGTTGGCTGGAGAAACACCATGAGAAGTTTTACGGTAAGAGAAGCAGAATACAGCTCGTGAAATTCTGGGTACTGTTGAATCCGTGGCTCGTATTTCAGCCATCATTTTTTTGAAATGAAGTCGATGTAGATCCAAAATATTGATACTTTGAGACTTTATTTCATTTCTAATTTAAATGCCTGGTCACACCCACCTCTTACCGCTTTCTAGCTTTTTGTGTCTAACCCTAATTTTGCACGCAGCGGAGGCACTCGAAGTCATCAAGTTCTACAAGTGATCTCGAAAATGTAGATGTAACAATCATGAAATGGCTTTGAAAAAGCAAAAACTGGTGGGCGGCTCCTAATGGAGCCGAAACCAGCTGTAGAATTGCACACATTTTAAGTATCCGTTGTGATGATCTGTTTTATTTCAGCAACATTGTAGTCCGTGTTTGTACAGTTTTAACTCACACGAATCTTGGGCAACGAACGGGCCTTTATTCATTCATTCCTGAAATTACAAATAATAATCTAAAAACACAAAATCACACATTCATTACACATATAGCCGGAATGTTTAATCTATAAATTTTGCCGAAGCAATAA
The DNA here is from genome assembly GCA_026167885.1 of Bergia puertoricense. NCBI lineage: Eukaryota > Metazoa > Cnidaria > Anthozoa > Zoantharia > Parazoanthidae > Bergia > Bergia puertoricense. Next base: position 12,470 of record JANSTQ010173650.1, read on the forward strand.
AATGGTTGTTGTCGTGTTGACATCTGCGGCCTCGCATATCTGCTGCAGCCAAAGCTATGGATATGGGCGTCTTGTTCACTGAATACACTCTTTAACAATGTCCCTTTTTATGGTTTTAAATAACAACTTGAATTGTTAAAAGTTTCCTCATCTGATTTCTAAAACACTAATTAGGTGGACGCTATCTTTTTCCTTTGCCGGAAGATGTACACTCGACAAAGGTCAGAGGGGAGGATTGGAATCGAATTCGTGTTTGTATCCAAGATGCTTTGCGAGTAATGATTTAGCCAATCAAAATGCCGGAAAAAGCCGTTTAAACAGAAAATGGCAGAGCCACACAATAGTGTAGTGTATTGAACCGTATCGTATAAATTAATTAATTGGCTAGTTTGATCAGCTTACATTTTCCTTGCCGCATGAAACTTGATCATTTCCATTCGAAGATTATTGAGGCTCATGCATACTCCGTTAATTTTTACAAGAAAAATTGCTTTTTCTATTTCTTTGCAAATTGCTCCTCGCCTATTTCAACTGATGGAGCCGTTACAGTTGTCAGCAACCTGGTTCATTCCTCCTAAAACATCTGTTGAAGTCTTGTTGGGAGACTTTCCGCTCCTCTTAAGGCAATCGACATATCCTGGGTCGACATACTCTGGATCATACTGAAACATGTTTTCCTGCGCATGACAGCTCTTCACATACCAGTATGGGCTGGGACATTTCTCCTCGGGAAAACAACCAGGCGGTTGAGGGATGAAGGGAGGTAGTGAATTATGGTGGTCATATACAGGAGGAATTAGAAGGGATCTATTAACTGAATTCTTGGTGGGTGGATGGCTTTGTTGACTTGAGGTACAAGGCTCTTGAGGGAGATCGGCCAGTATTGGTTGTGAGAAGTCTTGGTGGGAATCCAGTCGTACGTCTGGAACAGGTGTCGATGTCATGTGGAAATCTGTTTGACTCCTAAAAAGAATGGCATGTGTATGGTTAAGTGCAGAAGTTATCAATCAATCAATCAATCATGCAATCATTTAACCAACCGTTAGATGGATCAACCATTGAGTTAGTCAATTGATAATTTATCAACCGACCAATCAATCGATCGATCGATCAACCAATCAGTCTATTAAAAGTGTATCAATCAATAATCAACCAATCAAACGACGAAGCACCAGTCATAAAATCAATCAACCATTTAATGATCAATTACTCATTTAGCCAATCAAGCAACTACCGCTGGGCCGCTGTTGTACTACTTTTATCACTGCTCCGCGATTGTCATCAATCAAATGTTATGCTCTATACAAAGAGAGAGAGAGACAGACAGACAGAGAGACCTGGCACCTTGGTGTACAATGTACCGAACGAATTTTATTTCTATCGTGACTAAGATATGAAAATGAATTACTTTGTAATATGGTAACTGTAACTAGATGTTGGTAGCAACAACTTGATACTTTTCAGCGGTTACAGCGGTACAACTCTTCACAACAAAAAGAGATGTTAATTGTGAATTGTTTCATCACGTCGTCTGTTAATAAGGCCGCAGTTTCTATCCATTATCTACTTATATACCCACCTACTCGTCTGTTTCTCTGTCTACTCATTGTTTTTTTTAAATTTATCTTATTATTATTGTGTTTTATCCTTATTGTTATTAATTTTTACTAACAATTCAGCTCGCTTTTACCGTATGTATTTAACTGTGTTTTCATGCTACTATTTTTTATTCAGAGCTTTATACCAAGACAAAGAAAAGAAATGAGCATCGGACAAACCAATTTATAGTTGAAATGTAATGACCGACAATTTAATACCATTCTGACTTCTCCGATTAGTGTTTGCTTTGGTAACTCTGAATTCATCTAGACAAGAAGAAAGATTACGTAACAGCCAAGTTAGTGTTTTGACTCTGTTATAATCAAAAGACAGGTAACAGCTTTTGAGCGACCAAGAATGGTTATAAATGATATTTTACTCCCACGAAACTCGAGTTTCATTGCCAAAATGTTAGAGTTAGCCCAAATTACTAATTTGTAAGTTTCCTTACTTGGTTTCAGTCGTCCAACACTGTTCGACATAGTTCGTCTTTGTTCTCCATTGCCATTTGATATCCTTTTCTCTTGAAACTCTCTTCATCGTAAAGCAGGACCAATTAACAGTTCTTATCTTTTATATTTAACACAGAAAAGTCAGTCGGTTCAACTGAAGGTATACTACAGACGCAAAATATCGATGTGAACCAAACTATTCTAACGTAGTGCAACGCCAGGGATAGGATGCCTGAATGACTGTATTTGTACCGTGCTTGAAGATTAAGACTAGTGATTTGTTCGATCACTACGTTTTTTATTCTTGTCTCCATGACAACTGTTGCGTGATACGTGCGCGGTTACTTAGGGTTGCCATGACCTCGATGGCCTGCGTAATCGCGCTACAATGAGTGCCGAGTGGATATCTGAGGTCTGGACGATGACTCATTGCTCCCCGTTGAAGCTATGACTTTATGCCTTGTTACCCAGATAGCAAACTTCTGCGTGGAAAAGGGTTCATAATGGTCAAGTGTTTTTAAGAGAGTTTCTAGAACTCCGAAGCAATTCTAATATTTTATTAAATTTTGCAATTGAAGTAATCTTTTGTTATCCGCAAAGTCAAGTAGCCTTTCATTTAGGATTGAAGAAAACATTTGTCCCAAGCAGCTAGAAACACAAATGCCTCTGTAATTTCCAGGACCCGATTTATCCCCAGATTTTTGAAGATGAGAGTGATAAGGCCATCACACCAGAAACGAGGATATATTTCAGAGTTTAAAACTAAATTAAACAAAGTACACGTTCATTAGTATGACATAACTGGCTTTAATCATTTCATTCTTTATCAATTCTGGAAATGCTGCTTTTTTGTTCTTTAATTTTCTAGCTGTTGGTTTTATTTCTTTATCTGAAGTCGGCTTTACATCTTTCCATGTTTTTAAGCTCATTCACTATTGAACGTTGCTGAGCATGAATCATCTTTGGTTTCCGATGTAATTTTTCAAAGTGGCTACTACTCCCTACCCACTACCCATGGGATGTGTGAGATCACAATAGGACACAAGGTACCCTACTAGGTGTCTCACACTACTCTCTACCCACTACCCATGGCATGTGTGAGATCACAATAGGACACAAGGTACCCTACTAGGTGTCTCACACTACTCCCTACCCACTACCCATGGGATGTGTGAGATCACAATAGGACACAAGGTACCCTACAAGGTGTCTCACACTACTCCCTACCAATGGGATGTGTGAGATCACAATAGGACACAAGGTACCCTACTAGGTGTCTCACACTACTCCCTACCCACTACCCATGGGATG
>JANSTQ010173760.1:0-19892 GCA_026167885.1 Bergia puertoricense
GGGAAGGAGTAGTGCCCTCCCCTACCCTTATGCTGGGGTAAAGTCTGGGGAAGGAGTAGTGCCCTCCCCTACCCTTACGCTGGGGTAAAGTCTGGGGAAGGAGAAGTACCCTCCCCTACCCTTATGCTGGGTAAAGTCTGGGGAAGGAGTAGTGCCCTCCCCTACCCTTATGCTGGGGTAAAGTTTGGGGAAGGAGTAGTGCCCTCCCCTGCCCTTATGCTGGGGTAAAGTTTGGGAAAGGAGTAGTGCCCTCCCCTACCCTTATGCTGGGTAAAGTCTGGGGAAGGAGTAGTGCCCTCCCCTGCCCTTATGCTGGGGTAAAGTCTGGGGAAGGAATAGTGCCCTCCCCTGCCCTTATGCTGGGGTAAAGTCTGGGGAAGGAGTAGTGCCCTCCCCTGCCCTTATGCTGGGGTAAATTCTGGGGAAGGAGTAGTGCCCTCCCCGACCTTTATGATAGAAGCTAAAGAAAAAGAAGCCCTCGTGTTGGCCTCGACTGCAGCCGACCATTTTTTTTTACTTTTAGTAGGATGGCAAACGTGAGAATCAAACTCAAAAATAGTCAAACTAAATTGCTTAACGTTAGCTCTTTGAGCATAACTATTGATTTTAAACTTTAAATACCGACTAAGTAAGTACTAAATTTGTATTAAAAATGTTTTTAGCCGAGAATCCCTTTAAGAAGAACATGATTGATGTACAGCTTTGGCATGCAAAGGTGTCAAATGTTTGATAAAGGAACTGATTTATCAAACTCCCTGGATAGCCGAATTGTTATAGAATGTCTTACTGACCGTCTTCATACTCGCGTCTACACATCCCTCGTACAGCTGTCTTTGGGCCAGTAGGAAGAAATGATAAGCCTAAGAAAAGAACCGTTGATCATAACAGAATTGACAACAAATGGGGTTATGGTTTATTAACAGTCTTAAAATCTCAATAGATATATGTTTATTAGTACTGACCGGCCAAACCTTAATGGTTACCCCCTCACTTATAATCTAAATACCTATTTTTTATTGAGAATAACATGCCAAATACTTTTGAGAAATAAAGATGTCCACTTTACGCGACCTGCTTCAGTCGACTCAGCTGTATAAATGAGTTCCGGCATGCTGGGGTAAAGTTTGGGAAAGGGCAGTGCCCTCCCCTAACCCCTGCAGTAGTAGCTAAGAAAAAGGAGTCTGCAGTCGACCACTTTACTTTTTCAGTATGCTAATTTACTTTGCCCATGATTGCAGTTTTTACCTACAGCGTTTTTGCATTAACTTCGGGTCTACTCAGACAGGTTTTTGCCACAAAGAACGTGTATAAAACTACCATTACAACCCCAAAAGCTAAAGATAAACATTGTGCTCTTGCTTTTAACTAGTATCATTCCTACCTCAGCTCCCCGCCAAGCGTTATCAATCAGCTTACTCTCCTCAGTCGCCATTGCATCCTCTTCCAGTAGTCCAGCAAGGGCCGAGTTGGCCTGGAGATAGCACAGTAACAATACAGAGGTTGTTTTTACAAGCGTAATTAAGTCTCATTTACACGTGTGTATTATTTTCATAACAGCAGAAAGCACTCTGTGTAAGACTATCTCCAACTGTTTTTCTTAAAAACAGACTAACTGGAATTCTGCCTGTTTCTAGTTAGTTGGTTACCCCTCATAAAAACGATAAATGGCTGTCACGTAATGTCTCAGTAGCACGAAGTCGGAAATTTAGAAGTTCCTAGAATGTGACTATACTGAAGCCAAAAAGTCAAAGCTGTCAGAAAGGTTTATAGTTTCAACTTCAACATCAAAATTAACCAAAGTTGAGATCATGCCACATTTAACTGAGTTGGATTAATTATACACAGTGACACTGTTCACTGTTTTGTCTACGTGCAACTTTCGTAATATTTTGTTTGCTTCGGTCCTGAAAATACTTTCATCTATTTGAGGAGATGTTTATTTGAGTGTTATAGTATCGTAACAACTATTACTCTTTGGTATTCTTTGGCCAAATAAAAAATATGGTTTGGGTCGCATTAGATAGAAACATTTTTTTTCTTCTTTTTTATCATTTTATCGTATTTTCAAGTATGGCATTACAACAAGTTTGATAGCAGAAAAACCAGGGTGGAAATGTTGGAGCAAGCTTTCTCTTTTGTCAAAAAGACGAAGACCTTAATGACATCAGTTCCTTAATTGCAATACAAGGTTAGACGGATGAGGTGGCATTCGTGATACTTTACTCTTAAATGTAAGTTTTGCAATGTTTCATTTTTGTGTTACCAAAACCAAAAACGTTTTTAATGGAACTGTCCATCTAACCTATGACGGCTACATTTGTAACAAATTGTCTACCAACCTGTCTAATCTGGACCATTGTTTTATAAGTCAAATGGGTAATGAGTCGATGAAAAGATGTGCTAAATTGTTTTTGAAAATATAAAAATGCAGAAAAGTAGCGGTATATTTTGTCTGATTAACCGTGTTGACCATCCCCCAAATTCTTCAGATTCTTGAAATTCCTTTCATACCACATAAAAATTGTACGGTTTCATATATTTTACTACAAGAGTGCGAGATTTGGTGGCAAGCCGCCAATAATTACTGTCACTTTAAATGGAATGAAAATGTCCCTTAAATGCATGAATTGCCTCCAGGAATACCTTAAACCTAACCCTAATGTTAACCTTGACCTTAACGTTAGTTATAACCCACACCCTAATGTTAACCTTAACCCACACCCTAAAGTTAACCTTAGCCTTAACCTTAACCCACACCCTAAAAACGGTTAACCTTAACCTTAACCTTAACCATAACCCACACCCTAATATTAACCCTTACCACTTTAGGGTTATGGTTGGGGTTAAGATTTAGATTTAGATTGAACTTAAGGCTGATGTGATGGTTAACATTAGGGTTTGGGTTAGGTTAAGGGTTAGGTCTTGGACTGGACTTGGACCTGCAAATTTACAATGTCACTCATATCTCACTGACTCATTAAGGCTAGGTTTTGATTTAGTGTAATGTTCACGCATTTAAAGGTTCCCATGTCCAATAAATGAAAGAAATGATGGAATTTTGACTTTTGACAGGCGATCTCGTTGACTCATACGACCTGTAAAAAGCAATGGTCTCTGTCTACTTCCTCTAAGCTGTTCTACTCTATCTCTCGAATGGATCGACGGATCTGCTCATTACCTCGAAGAACAGCCACTGTAAAGTACAAATATCGGGGAGACAGTAATTAGTATAGAGAACAGAAATAAACAAGAATTACAACAAGAACTTAAAGTGGCTGTTTCACGGTATGCATTGCTCAGGAAAAGGCGTTAAGAATATAAATAGCCTATGTTATAAATAGTTATAGTACAATTCTGCTTTAAACGTTGTAAATACGGAAAACGGTAATGTAATTTTCACGAGTAAAAATGATTTGCATGGAGCAACTGCGAAACTGCCCCTTTAACTGATGTGTATCTTGTTGCAGACAACAGGGTTCATACGACATCCATTGTTTGAATTTCCAAAACTTTCCAAAGTCCTTTACTTCAAATTTCTAAAACTATAAAAGTAAAACACCGGGCATTATCAAACTCCTCCTCGCCCCCCCTCCCCTAAAATAAAACCAAAAGATTTGATATCAATGATGTACCGCAAGTCTATTGTACAAGTAATGTTTATTGACAAATAATGTTTTAGGCGCTTTACAAACAAAACATTCATTTGTTAGCAAGGCAAGCTACACAAAAATCCATGACTTTTCCATAGCCTTTGAGGTCAAAACCTGATTTTCCAGGTCCTGGAAAATTCATTTTCAGTTTCCAAAACTTTCCATGACTTTCCAAAACCTGTCCGAGCCCTGAGACAAATCAAAGAGGTTCCAACCAAACCTGGGCCAATACTGAATGAACTTAGTAAACTTAACTCAACACTAGTAACTGCCTGCCACATTTAAACTGCTGAATGATTGTTTTCTCTTTTCTCTCACTTATATCTTGTTGCTTTTTTGTTTCTATGTGCTGTAGTACATTGGGAAAGGTTTACAAAGGTCTTTTTGAAAGCCGAACTAATCATCAGAGCAGAACGAAGTTTCGAAGTTCGCGTAGACAACAAACGCAAAAGTCGTGTTTTTCAGGTTCTGTTTATCTGATCATGTTGGCCGATGCGTTTTATATTATACTTTTATGGTACTGCACTCTGGGGGCATATCGTGGCTGTTAACATCTAGTTAGCCAAACTATGTAGCGTTCTTTTTTCCTTTTGTCAATATTTTAGTATTTTGACCTTTAAAGATAATTCCCACATAAATTCATATTAATTTCTACAAATTCTAGAGATTGCTGATGTTCTCACCCCAACTATCTAAGCTTCAGAATGGGATACAGCAAATGAAAGGGGGAGGGGAGGGGGGGAGAGTTTCTGTATGAGCCTAAGGAAAGAAATTATCAAGGATTGCTCACCTCTCTCTTTGTCTTCTTGTCTTTTCCAGCTGCCGTCTTCATACTGGACTGTTTAATGTGCTCGTGATAGCTTTCAATCTGGATACAGTAGAGACGGGCAAAAAATCGTTGTTTATCAAACAGGCAAAGTTAGAAGGCTTGGACTGAATCTCTATGTAATTACTGGTCAAGATTTGAATAGTAGTTACTTTGAAAATAATTAATAATCAGCAACCGATCATCACTTAGATTTCCTAAAATGTATGGAAATCTACAAAAGAATTAGTTTGAGCTAAAGGAGTCGTGCAGCTAACTTCTTCTAAAACCGAATGACTTTTTAAGGGCAATTCATGACATAATTAAGAAATATAATCATCTCCTCGAGGGAAAAGTTAACAATTTCGTTCCAAGAATTACACTTTTTAAGGGTGAAATCAGAGCTGTGGCCAGCCAAATGGCATTTCTTTAGGACTTTTGAGCAGCTTGTGGTAATTTAACAATTGTTTTAAAGGAGACCTGAGTTGTTCCATTAACTACTAAGTACTAACAACTATTATCGCTAGAATTAAATAATTTTATTCCATCATCATTATTACTATTACTACTATTAAAACTATTATCTTTATTAATATAATCATATTATTACGTCATTATTACTAGTAATAAGCACATTATATTATGTATTTGCTTTCTTTAAATCTTGAGAAATTTTTAGGAACTGAACCATCAAGTGAGCACAGTTTCTGAGTAACAACTACAAGAGCTCCAGTGATTTACTCACCAGAAGTGCTGCAAGAACGTACAGCTTCTTGGCGCGAAGTGGATTCGACTTCGGATCAGCTGTCTCTTTGGCAATCTGTTTTCAAACACCATGAATCAAATTCAGCCCTAAGTTAATGCCACTGAAATTACCAAAACTCGACTCAAACTGTATAGCACTGACGTATTAATAACACATTTTGTCTGTCGCCTCTGACTCATTTCATCTAGCTCATCACCAATCCTAACAGTAAAGACCTGGGATACAAAAAATGTACTTTTAAGATAACATTCTGAAGCCAAAACTAGCTTCACATCCAAAAACCACCGGGACGCCAAAGTTGCTGATTCGTACCCAGTTATTTTGCGAGGAAAAAGTCGAATGAGAAGCTCCTCTTCCCACAATGGCCCACGTGCATCTCACTTCTCTCGCACCATTTTCCCTAAGAGGACTGGGTATGAGTCATCCAAAGTCGTGCGTTGGGAAACTAAAGTAATTCCTAGTTCAATTAACATCTAACTATTCCTAGAAGCAAAGATGATTTTTGCGGCTCAAATTTTGGAAACGTTTTAGCTTAAGATATTTTGAAATTAATGTAAAACGAAGCCAACAGCAAGTTGGATAAGACACTTTGAAGTTTCAAACACGACCAAATGGTGTACAAGTCAATATTACACAAAAAAAATGTTACAATAAGTAATATACTTTCCTAAATTCACTTACATTGAAAAGGAGCTTCGCAGAATCGATGAAGTGGTTTGCTTTCCGATAACTTAACATAGTTAAGGCTGCTTCATACTGTGAACTGGAACGATGATGATGATGATGATGATGATGACTGGGGATATATTACACAGTTAGCTGCGTGTGATCAGATTCTTTGTTCTGACAACCAAACACCTTTTTTGGCAATGAAGTTGTGAGGAGAAGATACATGTTTATAACTGACTGGCTGGGGTTAAGGGCATTTTTTGCCGCAGCAACGTTTCCGGTACACATTACGTCTGGGGTTGGTATATCGAGTATAAGATAGTTTAGTCGCCAAGGCAAACGGACAGAGACTGTTCCACACTGAAAAAACACTGAGCAAATTATAATAAAAGGATACAGTTCAATGGCTTGCAGAGTCTTCTTCTTCTCCAATAAGTGCGAGGCGTACTTGGCTAGTAACTTGTCAATCTCCTTGACGTTGTGTTTCTTGGCGAGCTCTATGGCCTGGTCCCACTGATTCAACTGCACACAGCAGTCAATCGCTTCCTTCACTTTTCCAGTCTGAACAGTATTCAACAACAAAACGGTGTTACAACACAGGTTTAGTGCGTCCCAATAACTTCCATCCTCCTCTAATCCCCTTTCCAGTACAGCAACAAAAACAAAAGGAGAAGCTCCACTTTTATACGGCATTATTTTCCCTCCCTTTTCCAACCCTCTTCCTTCTAACTACCCTCCATAATCCTCTTCCAACTGTCAGACTGTCAATAAGTCTGCTTTCAAAATGATTATTGTATTGTTTCTTTGTCTGTCTGTCTGTCTGTCTGTCCGCCTGTCTGTCTGTCTATCTGCCTGTCTGTCTATTTGTCTATCTGTCTGCCTGTCTGTCTGTCTATCTGTCTGCCTGTCTGTCTATCTGTCTGTCTGCCTGTCTGCCGACTGTTATCTGTTCTTTTTTTGGCTTAGTACACGCACATCTGTCTGTTTGTCCGCTGTCTGTCTGTCTATCCATGTGTCTGTCTGACTGCTAAATCATCTCTTTTCTACTTGTGCAAAGGACTGGAACTGCCTTCTAGCGGACGTCCCTCTAGAACAGTTTTAAGGAGATGGCGAAACATTGTTTTTGATCACTAATCATTATTGTATATCTATTTTTCGCACTTTAGCACTTTAACTCTCATTTTGCTTTCAATCGTTATTTGCACTGCCTATTAAAAGACTCTGACAACGATGAACAGGTACTTTTTCAGATAATCCATACAGATATAGATGAACTGAATACTCACCTTAGAGAATGCCGCCACGGCCTGCTCACACATACCAACCGTCACAAACATGTCTGCAATGTCCTGTTATGAAAGAAACAACCTAGAGTTCAAAACCGTTCAGTCTTCCTTGTTAGTTTTATCCTGAAACGATCGAGGCAAATACTTGTTTTCTGTTGCAACCTTAAATGCAAGTTCAATCATATGCAGCTAAATGAAGCGACGCGGAGTGGAGTGGTTTCCTGAATTCCCCCGTGAGCAATTTGAAATGTTCTAGTTGTAAAGAGCAAAGGTGCAAGGATTGCAGTTTCGCACACAATATTTAAGCACTTAGAGATTTAATAACGGGGAAAAAAACGTTTCAGAATGCAACAAACACTGTTCCTTAGCGAGCAAGTGCCCCTCCTCGGATAGCGTACAAGCGTGCATTCGTCCATTAAATATTAACTTCAAAACCTAGTTTTAAACATTTTTCTAAAACCTAAAAAACTAGATCAACAACTTTCCGAACAATTTTTTCCTTCTCAACTATCTCCGAAAATTCTCAAAATTTTGTGAATTTACGATACCATGCTCCTCTAATTCAATTTTTTTATGCTTCAAATTGAAACTGAGCCATCGGTAAATTAGGACGTAATTATTCTGGAGCTTCGATAACAGGCTAAGCTCCCCCTTAAGCCCTAATGTCATCGGTCAATCCCTGTTTCTGGGAAATGACCCACCAACCTCTCCCTTAGGGTTAAATCGAGGTTGGGGTTAGATTTAGCTTTAGGTTTAGATTTAGGGGAGGGGTGGGTGGGACATTTCTCAGAAACCGGGGTTGATCCACGTAATCACTCACCTTCAACAAGGCGTGGTTCTCTGGCAGACTGTTGACCATCTTTTCCAGCCCGGCGTAGTCCTCCAACATGTAGTAACACTCGGCCAGTCTCTCCTGGTTTCTCCCCTGTACGTAATACGTCACCGCATTCTGCCACTTCTGTCGATCAGCATAATAACCACCAATAGCGTTCCAGGCCTGCTCCAACAACTGGTCATCACCTGATTGACAGCAGGATGTTAAGAATGATTTATAAAAAGACCAAGAGAAGTTTATTTCTTTTCTCAGCAATCCTCAGGTGAAACGAGATCTGACTGGTATAAATTTACAACAATCACAACACTATCGCATAGTTTTTATTTATAGAGAGATTGATTAGATTAGCAACTGTAAGTGAAGCAGAATGTTACTTTCCATCTCTGCTAGTAAGCTAATTTAGAACTTTTTTAGTGATATTTCTTTGCACTCCTTCCCCTCGCCCGAAGACTAGAGAGATAACTCATCGGGTCTGTGACTGTTAGAGGCCATCCATAAGTGATGCAAACTGGGAACTTTAAGGAGGCGAGTTTCACTTTCCCTCCCCTCCTTTGAGGTTACTACTGCTTGACACCGCATTGACTTACCTCCACCCCCACCAGTCTTCAGTAATTGAACAACTCGGAACCAGTCTCCCAGTTTTAACCTGAGGTCGACAGCAAGATCTCTGCAGCAAACAAAACTGTCGTTAATTCTTTACGTTTTTGAATAGTTCTGGGTCCAACATTTGATTTCTGACTTCATCCGCAACAGCAATTTGTTTTAAAATCAACAATTTACCCTTTCAACTCCAAACACGACATCTAGTGTACCGCTAAATCCTCTTAACCTGTCTTGATACTTCCCTTTTAAACTAGTAGGGAGAAATATGTAATTCATCTTAGAGAGATTGCTATATTGATATTTTAAGGAGAAGACAGACGTTTTAACATCTAAAGCAACTTGTTAAAACATGTTAAAACAACTTGGTTTGGGCCGAAAGGGTTACGAAGATTAGTAATGGGGATAGCATGCGTTAAGAGGGGACAATGTCAATTCAGAGGAAAGGAACGCTCAGTCTCATCTCCTGGCAATGACCCCCATACCCCACCTACCCCTTTAGCCTCTCCTGAGTCAGTATCGTATTGCTCATGCATTCAACAAGTCGACCTATCAGTTAAAAGTAAAGAGCGTCAATCGTTCATTACCTTCTGTCCATCTCGAGGTAAAGTCTCTCAGCCTCCTCAAAACGTTTGAAATATGCTGCCACTTCAGCTCGTTTTTTCGTTTCATTCTACGACAAAACAAGTGAATACATAAGTGTAAGTGTTTGCATAAACGATGTAATATTTTAGATACGCTGATCTTTGACATTTGGAAACGAATGTTTTTGATCAGCCAAATATTGTTGAATTCCTTCAGCAACTGACAAATATATTTAGACAAGGGTGCCATCAGTTGCACAGACCAGTCGCACTTTGCTACTTATGAAAACGTGGTTAACTCATTGTTCCTGATCAAAAGTCCAGGGTTCAACTCCAAGCCTTGTCGAGGGTTGAATTAATTCGGGACCTTCTTTCGCCGAACCGTTCACGGACAGGAACGATGAGCCGTGTGTCTTGTTTCCCAAATGCTATCTCAGTGGACTTAAAAGAAGCCACACACTTCTCGAAAAGAGTAGGGTAAATCTGGTCTTTTGGTAAGAGCCACATGGAGTATTACTATGTACAAAATGTGTTACCCACAAAAAAATGTTGCTTTTTTACTTACGTCGAGTTTCACAAGCCTCTTCACAAACTTGATTCCCTGATAGTCCTGGCATCGAACGAACGCCTTATCCGCAACTTCCAAGTCAAGTCTCTCCAGTGAAGACTCGGCAAGAAGGCGCCTAAAAATAATTTAAGGACGTTATTACGGTATATTGACAACAAAAAGTGTTTTCTAATATATTGAGTTACTTTTGAGAAACTGATGCTTGACACAAATGGTCTGTAAAAGTACTTGATATTCTCATGTTGCTCTTTTATGGCTGACTCCGCCAAGAAGACTTTTGATTAATCACTTTTACCAAGGAGTAACAAATTGAAGCACTAACCAGAGCCTCGGATGAGGATTGTCTTCAATAAACTGGTACGCATCCTCTATGCCCACTTTCTCAAGCAAATCACGTGCATCTCTCAATGACTACAAAAAAAACCCAATACCCTGTTAAAGATATTTATTTTAAACTGAGACACAAATTAATGAAATTTTCCAGACGAGTGGAAAAGCCGTTCTCTTTGACAGGGAATCTTTCAAGAAGTTCAAACCAGAAAATTTGGCATTTTAAGTGTTAATGGCATTTAATAATAATCATTGCACGCTTGGACGTACCTTAACCTCCAGCTCTATCAGATTTTCCTTTGTTGGATGGTCTGGATCCTAATTAGTCAAACAAACGAGAAAATCACTTTTGAAAGATTGATTTCAATTGCATTGCTACATAATCTGAACTTCAAAAGAATCTACATGAATGGGACAAAATAGGATGTTCAGTAGAACACAAAGGGGTACCCTTCCAGCCTTCTTATTGACCAGTTTTTTTTAGGAGGGTAAAGAAATGTTTTAAAGGTCTTAAAAACATTTGATTTCTTAAGTTTAAATTTTCCACGTTCTATCATCTTTCATAGAATTTCATAGTTGCAGTGCCAGGTGTCCATATCTTATCCTATCATCGTATTCACCAAAACTGAAGCCTAGCACTCCAACCGTGAGGTGTCACATTTCAAGATGGTGGTACGTGGCACGGCAGTTGATGACGACTGGTGGTGAAAGATAATGAATGATGGTGAATGATAAAGAAAAATGACAAATGGTAAATGATGATGAATTAAGATTTAAACAATGAATGACGATGATTGGTGGTGAATGATTATGAATGATAGTGAACGCTGGTGGATAAATGACGGTAAATGAAAACTGATGATAAATAATGATGAATGATAGCGAATCACAATAAATGATAATAAACGATTATGAATGGCAGTGAATGATGGTGAATGACAAAGAGGATTGTGAATGACGGTAAATGATGGTAAACAAAGATGAACGATGATGTGAATGAAGGTGATGATAATGAAAAATGGCAAAGGTGATTGTGGGCGTAAATGATATTTCTAGCTCCCAAAACAAACTGAAAGTACTTGCAGAAGAGGTAACTGCATACTGTACCTTCATGATCTCATCCAGAAGAACAGCTTTTACTTCGAGGTCATTAAACTGACAGATGTACCCTGAACTTAGTATGGGCTCCTGAAAGTTAGATTAAAAAATCAGATAAATTCTATTAGTTTCTTTACACATCTCAAAAGCTTCCCCCGGATCCAAAAATATAATACCGTGCAACAAATCAGTGTACTGGCAAGCACAATGTCAGTGTCAGTTATAAAATCTGCCAATGAGTTAAAAATTCCCCACGACCTTTTGTAATCAGATTAGAAATCATTAGACAAACGAACACATATCAACAATAAGATAAGTTCACTTACCTCCGGGTCCAGATTCCTGAAGATGTACATTCTCGTTTTCTCCATCATTGCAAACAGTTCCGGATTGTCCTGCGAGAAAATGTAAGTGGAATTTTAGTACCGATTTTGACTAGCCATATATCGTCATACTGCAAAATGCGGGTTCTAAGGTTAGGTTGGTTTTCCTAAAGTGTCAGGCGTTTGTAAGTCATCCCAAAGTGATATAAAATTTGAAGTATATTTCAGTCATCCTCACGGAATAACACACATTATGTGAAGTCTGCGCTGTTGGAGAGCCAGTGAAAACAGAAATCACTGGCTCAAGTTGGATTTGAACCTACAACCTTTGGGTTACTAGGCCACCGATCCATCAGCTGAGCTATTGCGCCAACTGGGAGTGATGTGTGGGTTACAATTTTATCTTGTGTGAACATAGAATATTTCTATAATTATCATACACAAGTAAATGGATAGGAAAAGAATCAGAGTTTCGATTGAATAAACAGTATCATACTCAAGGAATTTCACAAATATGGTACATCGAAGGTTTCACAGAAAATGAAAATACTGGAAGTTAAAAAGGTTTTAATGATGTTAAACTCTTACGAGCGCCGCCCTGCCTGCAGTGAACGAGGATATAGCTAGTAAATGCTAAAAATCTTGACCTAAATTTTTCAGGCGTTTAAAGCCCTTTTTTGTTAGACAGTAAGACCAGGGTTAAACATTCCGTAAAACATAAAAGTAAAAATCAATAATGATTGATCATAAATTTAAATTTTATTTCTTCACTTCTTTCTCTGATGTTCTTTTATGAAGTTGTTGCACGTACGCATACCTTAAATATCTAACTGATATTATAATATTAATGATAATAATATTATAATATGAATGATAATAATATTTATATCAATAAATGTTAATGAAACAGATCAGTTGTAATTGAACTGTTGGTCAGTGTACTCACGTCGGCCCATTTCATGTCCCAAACATCTTTCCTCTCAAATTTCAGGTGTTCGCCAACCACCATCTCGTTCTTTGTCGGATCTGTTTTCCTTACATCCTGAAGACAAGCATTACAGTACTGATAAACTGGATCCGTGGGCATGTGAATGAGCAATGTTTTGTAATTGGTCTGGGATTCGATGGCCGAAACCATTCGTAGAAATGTACACATTTTAGGTATCCTACAGCTAATCAGTTGCTTTTTTGCTTTTTTGTGGAGCAGAAACAAACTGTAGATATATTGATCAAAGCTATTTGGTTTGACAAATGATCAAAGCTATTTGGTTTGATAAAGGCGCCCTTTAAACGAGCAGAGTCACCAAGAATCGATGCATTTTTGCGTTGTGATACGTTAATTCTATTCTACCGTACTCTGCTTTGTTCACTAATCTATTCTATTCTATTCGCATTCATGTCTATTCTATTCTAATATATTATGTTTAAGTCTATTCACATTTCTATTTTGTTTTCTATTTTACTGAACTCTACTCGCATTTCTTATTCTATTCAATTCCACTCCATTCTATTCTGTTCTACCATGCTCCATATTAACAAGTAAAATTACATTCTTTTACATTCTATTCCATTTAATTTATTTGCGTAACTACGGTTCTTTCTGTGTGCACCACAACAATTGTTAATCACAATGTTCAAAAACAATGCCTTCCCCAATCTCGACAATCAAACGAGGCAATTCTGTTGTAAAGTCAATTAGTTGCGGTACACACAGAGGGACCCGTAGCTACTGTTTCCAGCATTTCAAGCAGTCATTATAAGCTTTACTGTACATGGTTAACAATTAAGATTTAGAAGGCGCTTCAAACTCACCAGATCAAAGAACGTAAGAACTCCAGAGATGTCGATGATAGCAAGACGCCTGGAATATATATGACGCAACGGTTACAACTTTGATCGAACGATTTGCCTTTGTAAATGAAAAACACATTCGCCAAATAATAAAAAAAGTAAAGTGTTTTTTTTATATAGCGCATTTTCCATGTAAATATACTCAAATGCGCTTTACAAAGTGTGATACTCTACTCCCCAATATGCTGGTACTCATTTTACCGACCTCGGAAGGATGGAAAGCTGAGTCAACTTTGATGGAAAGAAGGTCACCGAAATATTCAACCCTCGACGGTGGCCGGGGATTGAACCCGAGACCTTATATGTGGCAGTCTGAGATCTAACCGACTGCGCTAACTTTGCCACCATATATTTTGACGATGTGCCAATAGCAGGAAAGATGAGAATAATGCCACTTTAACGGTCTCCAACAATGTTCGTTCATCCAATCACAAAGTAGATATAAACACTCAACTATTTAAACAAACAATCGAAACACCTTGTCGTTACAGAGAAAGTTTCAAACGTTTTGAGGAAATAAACTATTGGTACTTACAACAATTTGCCCATGAACACATTAAATTTTGCATTCGTTCTCTGTTCTATAAACCCATGCTGTACATTGTACATGCAGTTCTTTTGCAGTTCACGTGTTTCAAGGACGGGGGGATATAGCAGTAACTAACATGTATGTTTGGAGCCAACTGCTAAAACGTAGAATGGCGCATTCCAAGGGTTTAATATGCAACTCCTGTTTAAGCTTTCTTATTTAGTGGCCGATTCAGGCTAACATTTCCGGTTAACCTGTTTTTTTGAGGAATGTTTGAGCAATAACTTCTCAGCACTGGAATACATATAGGCTTTTGTTTGTTGACGTCATCTATTTACATTTTGACATTATAAAGTTAACCCTTAAACGTTTACGCCTTTTGGAGAAACACTAACGTTTTGGGGGAAGGGGTGGGGGCGTTACTTGTATCCCCCATCTTTTTCAAAATGCGTTGTCCGTTCATCCTGAAATTTGGCATGAGTAGTAACTGATTTTAAATTTAAGTTGAGTTTTATCACGTGTCTTTAAACTGGTTGCCGTGGTTACAACGAACAAAACAATGACATCACTTTGTTGTTTTATATATTTGTTAGCCTCGACTTGATATTAATATTCATAAATACCAATGTAGATAAATGCTAATCACAACTCTGTGTATTGTTGGAGGTTCGGATTTCTAATCCTTCTCGCTGGTAGTTATATATATTTAGCACCAAGTCGAGGCTAACACTATAAAATGGTCTATAGCCCTTGTAATCAGCGCCAACTTGGAATATGAAACTAGACTACTTCTGCAGACCTATGTTACTTACGCTGACGGAGAGTTGAGGGAGAGCTGGTGCGGCCGGCAGTTTAATACATGCTTCATTTCTAAAGCAAGTCTCGGCAGTGAGTAGCGATGGATAGTGCCCGACTCACGCCCCTAAAGGTCATACAGAGACATAAACAATTCAAGCTACTGTGAGACTAATATTAATAATAATAATTATATAATAATAATAATAATAATGGTGATAATAATGATGATGGTCATGGTGGTGATGATAATAAAGTTTACAGTAGCATCTCCGATAAAAGTGTATGGCACTTTTTTTACATTTTCTAAAACTGAAAATCTTCTAAACACCTCTGTGTATCTGTTCTGTGACTGAGTAATAAACAATGACAATAATAATTGCCAACACCAAGCACAAACAAACAGCCAAATCGGTCTTGACAGTGTGAAGATAGTTAACCAGTACCAGGAATGGTACAGCGTCTTATTTCCGGCCGTTGGCGCAGTCCCAGCAATAAAAACTGTAACAACAGTTTTTTTTCCAAAATGAGATTATACAAAGGTAATCCGTCTCCTGAAGCAAAAAAACCTATCCGATGGGCAAAATCGGAACCAGTGGCAAATATAATCACTGATGGGAACTGACTTTTCTAATAACTGAGACAACTTACCACAATTAGCAGCTTATCAGAAGCACAAACACAACATACTGGATCTTGTGTGGGCTGGAGTAGAAGCAATAACAAAATCAATAATAATAATGCAAATAATGATGATAATGATAATAACAAAATATCAACAATTTAAATAATAATGATAATAATACCAATAATAATAATTATTATTATTATTAACCAAGTCATAAATTACTAAGATTTACGGGCGAAATAAGTGATATTTCACACGTGTCGAAATAGATATATCACATTTTGACACGTCTGTCAAATATCACTTTCCCAACGAACTTTCCCGCCTTACAACTCGTTAGCCAATCAGAGCGACGACCGGTTTTTGAACGGCGCGAAAGCTTTGGCGTGCGATGCTTTCGTTTCAGTGAAAGCACAAAGTGATTATATTACGAGTGAAGTGGGGTGTTTGTTGTTTTCTTCAATTTTACTTCCCTTTAAGGTTTCTTCTCCAGGTTGTAAAGTAATAATTTATGGCTTGATGAATAATTAACAGAACATTGCATGGCCGCTTGGAGATACGATTTATATCTTCTCGTATTGAAAATATCTCAAACTCGTTGGCTTCGCCCACTCTTGCGAGATATTTCAATACTCGAAGATAAAATCGTATCTCCGCGCAGCCATGTAATGTCCTCTATTTATAAATCGAGAGCAACTGAAGTGCAACATACAGTTCAATAGAAACTACAAAAGATCTGAGTCCATCTGCCCAAACGATCCCAAACGTCAGCGCTCTAACCGTAGTGCTACGAAATCTATCATCAGGATTCTTTCGAAATCTATAGTTCTGAACAGTACGCATTGCTCGGACTTTTTTAACAAACAATGCACCTTGAATCACATCACAAGTTATGCCGGCTAATGATTCCCTCCTTTGATGATAATAATAATAACAATAATAATAATAATAATAATAACAACATTTAAAATATGAAATAATAGGTGACTTGCAGTATAACTTAATACATTGCGGAGGAAAAGATAATCACAAATTGGGCAATTAAAATGACGAACAATGAAAAAATAACATATAAATTAAAGTCTTTTAGCGACAGTAGCTTCGAGATGAATTTTAACCAGGTAGCAGAACTAGTTAGAAAAGGGAGAATTCTTGATATATTTAGGTTATTATTGAACAAGGAGGAAGAACTGTCTTGAATAGTCCAGTTTTCATAGGGACTTTAAATGTAAGTTATTTTGATGAACGAAGTGTTCTGCAGGGTTTGCAAGAGTGACACTGCATTCACACCAAACACTTAACATGAAATAAATAAACTTATGTTAAACTTGTTCCGCTTAACCTTGTTGGAACTATCACCAAGTTAGAAGCATTTGAATGTTGCAACAACAAAGTAGTTTATTTAAACTGTCGAATTGTTTTTCGTTCATAATTAATTTAAACTTGTTTAGTGAGTGGTACAGCGTTAATGTGGTCTTAGTCTTTCCAGCAAAATACTCAGTGTTAGCTTTTGCAATGATGTTTTCTGGGATCGTTTGGGAGGACGGTTCCACTTGAATACCCACCGCCAAGGCCTTCCTGATATCCTTGATCCCTTCACCTGCTCCAGACGGAACATCGTCGATATGGAACATTCTACAACATGGTTGAGTTACTTCATCAGATAGATTGAGGGTAAGCAGTATAAATATTTTATCTTTTCTTATTTAACTAAAATCCTTTCCCAAACCAAAAGAATCATAAGACCGGCGCTTATTTTCAGTTTCTGTAGTGTTAAATAGATGAGAGTCTGTGACCCCCTGGACGGAACACCAATTCATCGCAGGTTAGCCCCCAGTAGAAGCCGATACTTACTAGTACACAGATGAGCCAACTGAAACAAGTTGACTACTTGCTCAAGGACATAACACAGTGGTCAGCCTGGCCGGAGCTTGAACTCACGACCTTCAGGTTACGAGTCAGCACGTAACTACTCAACCACTGCGCCGCCTTTATCTGAACTAACCACTTATTGCGAAAATAATTTTGGTTTAAACTAATTATGTCTTTAAAAAAATAGTTAATTAAAAAAAATATTTCTTCTCTGTCATCCTTTAAGACATTTATATAAGTTTAATTAAGTTTTGTACTAAAATGTTTATCAATATGCAAAACCAAACAGGAAACTATTGACTGAATTTAAACAGTACTTTATTTAAGAACGTATAAACTCCTTCATGGTACAGTTTTATTCCTGGTAATACTGTTTCACTTCAGTTTGTTTTTCAGTTAAATCTTCAACACGTGTAAGTTACTTTTTCTTTAGAAGCAAACTACACAATCAGTTTAAAAACATAATGATTCTTTAAAATGGTTCATAATCAATAGAACTGGTTTATCAATAATATCACTCATATTTGGCACACTACATTTATAGTTTCCAATAATTTGCAATATCAATATATTTTAAACAATCTTCCTGCAGGTTAAGTGATAAGTGCTTCACCTAGACCATTCGCCGTTTTCAACATACATGTATACCAGTTCATTTTTTACTTGAAATAGTGTGAAAATTGATGTAACAGTCAGACTACAAACTGATGACCGTCGAGCAATTGTCAGATTAGCACAGCTTGAGGCAATTAATCAAATAATTTAGGATTTAAAGATTAACTGTTTGCACCCTTACCTAAGACTGGAGTATCCAGGAATATATGGTATTCCACCAGCATCACTTTAAGATTGAACAAGTTTAGATTTAATTAGATTTAATTTTTTATCTTATTATCAAACGAAATAAATTAACATTACGTTGCTTCTATGTAACTCGGTGCTAACTTAAAATCTATACGGCATTTCAACGGTTATGGATCGATTATGGAACCTTTATTTTCTAAAGTCATCAATTCCGCAAGGTTCGTGTGGTTTCCGTGTTGTCGTGTTGTTAAAGATTCTATTAGAATCTCTCAGGTATACTACATTCTTCAAACAAAAACGTTTACAAGGATTACCCATGTTTACCTCTTTAAAAGACATTTAGAATTAGTTTAACTAAGAATTTAACTTTTATTTGTTTCGTTTAATAACATCTACAAAAAGGGATTAGAATAACTAGTTACCTCTCTCTGACGTCCTTCTTGCGAGAAGGTGACTGGAGTTCAAGGGCCGTGAGTTTCGTAGGGCTCCTGTACTGCCAGGCGTAGAAAGCTTCCTTTGATGACGCAATAACGTGGCTACGGGTCATAGCTATGAACAGCGGTTCTGGGAGCAACAGTTAGGATAGAATGCAGAGTCAGTGGGGGGCTCTAGATTTATTGAGGAATTGATCTAAGCTTCAACCAACGACTCTGAGCAGAATAATTTAACAGGAAACAAAATTACGGAAAGGAACTTCGTTGACAACAATTCCACAACGCAGACAACTTAAAAAAGCTGAATCCTTTCCCGAGCCAAGTGGCTCATAAAGCCGGGGCTTATCTCCGGTTTCCGTAGTGTCAAGAGGATGAGAGTCCCCCTGGACAGGACACTAATCCATCACAGGTTAGCCCCCAGTAGAAGCTGTACATATATAAAGCTGAGTCGACTGCAACATGTCGAGTAAAGTGTCTTGCTCAAGGACACAACACAGTGGTCAGTCCGGGGTTTGAACTCACGACCTTCAGGTTACGAGTCAGACACGCTAACCACTCGACCACAAGTGTTCTACTCAAGGACACAACACATTGGCGAGCCCGGGGTTTGAACTCACGACCCCAAGGTTACGAGTCAGACACGCTAACCACTCGAACACAAGTGTTTTACTCAAGGACACAACACAGTGGTCAGACCGGGGTTTGAACTCACGACTTTCAGGTTACGAGTCAGACACGCTAACCACTCGACCACAAGTGTTTTACTCAAGGACACAACACAGTGGTCAGCCCGGGATTTGAACTCACGACCTCAAGGTTACGAGTCAGACACACTAACCACTCGAACACAAGTGTTCTACTCAAGGACACAACACATTGGCGAGCCCGGGGTTTGAACTCACGACCTCAAGGTTACGAGTCAGACACGCTTGAACTCTCGACCACAAGTGTTCTACTCAAGGACACAACACATTGGTCAAGCCGGGATTTGAACTCACGATCTTCAGGTTACGAGTCAGACACGTTAACCACTCGAACACAAGTGTTCTACTCAAGGACACAACACATTGGCGAGCCCGGGATTTGAACTCACGACCTTTGGTTTACGAGTCAGACACGCTAACCACTCGAACACAAGTGTTCTACTCAAAGACACAACACATTGGCGAGCCCGGGATTTGAACTCACGACCTTTGGTTTACGAGTCAGACACGCTAACCACTCGACCACAAGTGTTCTACTCAAGGACACAACACATTGGCGAGTCCGGGGTTTGAACTCACGACCTTCAAGTTACGAGTCAGACACGTTAACCACTCGAACACAAGCGTTCTACTCAAGGACACAACACATTGGCGAGTCCGGGGTTTGAACTCACGACCTTCAGGTTACGAGTCAGACACGCTAACCACTCGAACACAAGCGTTCTACTCAAGGACACAACACATTGGCGAGCCCGGGGTTT
>JANSTQ010173871.1:0-19891 GCA_026167885.1 Bergia puertoricense
GTCTCTTAGCCGCCTTTGACCCCTCCACCTGACCCCTTCCCTCCCTCATCCCACCCTTGGGTGTCTTAGCCCCCTTGGATCCCTCCACCTGACCCCTTCCCTCCCTCATCCCACCCTTGGGTGTCTTAGCCCCCTTCCCAAATACCATTCCTGTTTTGAGATGTCCACAACAAATGAAATAACTTTAAACAACTTACATAAACAAAGTATCACCATAGTCATAACAAAAATAAAATTTAATAGAATAAATCATGTAAAAGAGGGACTTTTTGAGAGACAGCGACTGTATTTGGGTTTTTTTATCTCAAGCTCCAGAGAGAGTAATGTTTGTAAGTAGCAACTTCAGCAAACACAATAATTCAACTTACCTATCATACAGACTCTTCATGGATGATGCCCTCTTAAATTGAACATACAAATAACAATTATGATAATTGTACAAATGATAACAAAATTACTTGGTTATTCTGACTTTTAAAAGGGGCTCTTTCTTGCTTGAACCATTAAAATTTCTTTTTTTCAAAACTTAGACTTCTGTGTTATTTGACCAAAGAATTTTAAAAGAAAACATCTTAATTGACCAAATGAACTTCAAAGAATGATGTTTGTCCAGGTTTGAAGCATTTTAAAGTGATTTCTTACTTTGTGTTCCAGCCCAGAACATCACTGATAACACGATCCTTAACATGACAAATTGTACAATCCAACTTCATTGCCACCTAAAATCATCTGTACTATTTGTCTGTCAAAAACTTAGATTGATATCTGAACAGTGTCTGTTTAAAGTTATTTTAGCTCTTAACTAAGTTTTCTCGTCAATAAACTTTTAGCATGCTCAGAGGTGTGAAAGTGAGGGTATACCACTCTGTCCAATGAGGAGAAAAACGGCCGACCGTGGCCGGTCGGCCACTTTTCTTAGCTTTGTTTTTTTTACCAATCGAGGCTGACCATGGCCAACCGTCCATTTCAGTTGGCCAAGTTATACACCTTGGTTTATTGCTTTTTTGCTGGTTTTAGATATCAGTAGTTTCTTGCATTTGACAAATATCTTGACATGACAGTGCTCGACCTTAGTGGTAGTCCACTAGCTCAGGGCTAGTAAAAAATGGGTTTGGGCTAGTAAAAATTCAGAACAACCTGCCACTGGGCTAGTCAAGGTAGAACAGGTTTTGGAAACACCAATAAAGAAAAAAGTCAGTTTTAGTTGATCGCGACAGAGAAAAGTAATTGATTCTAGATATCTCACAAAAAAATCAACAGCAAAGTTATTAATATTCATGCAGGCAATTCAGGCTTAGACTTGCCTCTGTTGAGTTCAGACAGTTAGTGTGCAAAAAGATCAAAAGTTCGAGCCAAGGCTTGGCTACCAGGTGATGACTGTTGGCTAGTAAATTTCAAACCTCAAAACACTCACCGACTCAGTGTTCGATACTTGTCAATTTGTTATTTGGAACCGACGGACAAAATGTTCTCTTATTTGTACAATCTTGTACAGGCAGAACTCAAAGTCGTTGCAGTTTTTATGTTGGCTACTTTCAGATATGAAGAACATCTTTTGGTAAATGAAATCAACATGGCATTGAAGAAATTGAACAAGTGAACAAACTAATGGCAGGCAGGGCTGAAACTGGAAACTAGCACAGCAAAAGATTCAACAACTGCAAAAAGGCTGGGAATGAGTCACTTGAAAGAAAATGGCGACAAGAGGCAACAGTTGTTTCGTGGCTAGTTTTCCCAAATTTTCGACAGAAAATTTTATAGAACCACTCTCACACCAATACTCACTAATGTTCTGAAGTAATTTTGTTTTCAAATAGGTGCTACTTTCCATTATCAACTACTAAGTAAGTGTAACAGTGTCAATTGTCATTCAGTCAATCGTCGTTAACAAGATTTATTTTTGTGACCTTTCGTAGTTGGCCATGGCTGGCCACAGGTGGTCTGGTGAGTTTTGGTCGATTTATGAGTTGCACGACCGGTCACAGTTGGCCACGGTCGGTCATGGTCAGCCACGATCGGCCCTCTTGGTCCCCGCGATGGAGTGGACGGTCGGCCATGGTCATGAACTGTCGGCGTCCATCGGCCGGCTGATCATGGCCGACTGTGAATGGTTGGCCAGACAAACCTCATCAGACAGACTGGCATACACTGGTGAAAGTGCCCTTTCAACATACATAGTCTGTACTGTAGTGCTAAATTTTATTTGTTGGAAAAACTTGATTGGACATACCAAATGCTCTCCATTAAACAGGGACTGGGGAATTAAAACTTGATAACTGAATATAACACAACCTTTAAAGCAGTCATGTACATATTTGAAGCATAAAACAAAAAAAAAAGAAACATCATTCTGTAGATAATAAAAATCTGAACAGATGTAATGTTGTTTTGTGTCAAACATCAGGCAATGAGATAAACGTGAATTTAAGTTGTAGTGACAACAAACAGACCAGTTCAAAAATTGCTGAATGTATCTCAAGTTCACAATCTTGATCTAATTAATTTTATATCAAACTACATAGAGATGGCTAATGTTCATTGTCCTGGTAGATAGAAATTCCATGAAATACCACAGGAAAAGGGCTTGATTTACATAATTCACAGAATGATTATAAATTGTTTCCATGATTCAAGCAATAAAAAGGTTCATATTTCTACACTTTTTCTTTTGCACATTTTGGGTATTGCAAAAAAATTAAAAAACTCTAGCTTTTACTTAACATAATTATTTAAAAATAGCATAATTGCTTATAAGTCAGATTAACTTCCACTTTTGTGTCCACATAATCAAGACATGTTTTTAAGTATTGTACACTTGACATCTTGATTCAATATACTTCAAAACTGTACACCAAGCCGTTGTCTCCACTTCTATCTTTGTCTATCTGTCTGTCTGCTTTCCTTGTTACTAAACAGTACAATGGCGTCTAGTTTGTACCATACAAAATATTTTCTTATACCTGATCACTTTTGAAAATTGCTGATGACTGGAGTGGGTCCTGTTGAAAGATAAATTCACATTTTACAATTTTGCATGTACATGTGACAAATTGATGTTCTTTTTTTGGTTTTACCCCGGGGGCAAAGCGACACCCTGTTCCAGACTCGAAGCAAGAAAAGCATGCCCTGTTCTTGACTTATTTTTTTGTGCATTTTATTGAGGATACGCTTTGTACATCAGTTGTTTTGATTTAGATTATAAATCTACTTGACTGAAACAGCATCATTCTTACAATGTCCAACACTGTTCCTGACCAAAACACCATGATTTATATATCCTGTTCTTGATCAAAACACCATAATTTATATATACAGGTATACTGTGTTCTTGATCAAATCACCATAATTTATATATACAGGTATACCGTGTTCTTGATCAAAACACCATAATTTATATAATTATTATACAGGTATACCGTGTTCTTGACCGAAAGACTTGAAAACCATACCCTAGACAGTGGCATGTACCTGTATAGTCAATATATGGAAGTATCCCCCTCCCCCAGGGGTTCTACCTCACACAATCTTGAACAAAAGATAGCCAACTAAAATCTGATACACAAGTTTTCATAGAGAAGGTGACTAGTCAAAGTAGTTAATTCTTCACAGCTTTTAGGGGAAGGGGTTTCAGACTTGAGGGAGGCAGAAAACCTCACTTGTCTCTAATTCAAACACACAGAAAACTACTAGTAACTGTTGCTATGGTAACAAATACAAAAATTCAAAATGGCAGATTTCAGCCACCTTGGATTTTTGACAAGTTTTCAAGATTTTGATTAATTTTGAGATATATTATTAAAAGTAGTTAGAAAACAACATTTTATCGGCTAAAACTCTGAAGTAATCAGAAAAAAACAAAAAAATTACAAGTTTACAAATTTTTTTTAGCAAAAAAGTTGAATTTTGAAGGCAATTCCAACTTTCGTGACTTGCCAGATTACAAGTATGTCATCAGTGATGACATCATCCAATAAACATTAGTGTCAAAAATTGTGTTCACAATCAAGGAACAGCTATGCAAAAGCTTTAAGCAATTGATCAAAGAGCACAAATTTTAGGTCCTAAAAATAAATTGAGGGGCAGTTGGTTTGACCCCCGCCCCAACCCTACCCCCCACCTAAACATTCTAGAACTGTTTTAATGTTGAACAAAGAATTGAATTTTTATCTTGATCATAATTTTTATTTCAAACTAAAATTTTCTTTTTTAATTGTTTTAACTTAATGTTAACTGGCAGGTCCCTGGAAACTGATTTTTTAATGATCCTCATTTGTTTGAAAATATAAGTGGAGATGAGTTAGAACTCAAATAATTTATAGAAGACTAAACAAAGTACAGTTTAATCAATAAAACTACCTTCTGCTTTCTTTCTATTTTTGCCCTCTTGAATTCTCTGTGGACTGGATCTTTCTTGATTTTAACTGTCTGTGTTCAGTGAAAACAAACACAATTTAGGTTATAAAAATAGATCTGTACTGTACACTTTCAAATTCAACGTAAACAAAACAAGATCAAGATGTCACATACCCCAGATGCAATAAGCTTCTTGGCTTTTTCTTTAGCATCTTCTGGTCGCTGAGAAACTTCAGTCACAGAAGCTTCTATAGAAGTTAAAATAATACACCACTTCTTTCTACAGATGTCGACTATAACGACAAAGCAAAGATGACAAACGGAACAATCCACAGCAATGTTACCCTACCTCGCTTTAACCCTGGTTTGACAGCTGGCGCATTGTCAACTTTCTCTTTCGTCCTTTGTAGAGCCTTTCTCTAAAAAAAATAATATTTTTTTGTAATACAGTAAACCAAAACTCACTTTGCTCTTCATAAGAATATTCTGTACCTTTCTCTTCAGTAAAGCAAATTTCTTGAGAAGGTAATCTTCTTCCGGAGTTAGTGTACTCGGTTGACCCATTCCGCCATGTTCTGTGTGCCTTTGAGCCGCCGGTCATTATGGCCAACATTAGAGCATGCGCACATCCACTGCTGCTTTGAAGGCGGAAGTGATTTTTCGGCAAACTGTCAACAAAAATGGCAGACGAGGAAGATTCGTTCAACATTTCCGAGGTTTTTCACAGCATAAAATTGGAAATTTTGGAAGAAAAAAGGGACAATCTTACAAGATCACTTGATGCTGAAAAATATTTAGCTCATCTGAGGTCGAAAAGGATTCTAGATCGGGACGACGAGCAAGTAATCAAGTCAAAAGTTACGTGTAGGGAGAAAGCGGAAACTTTGCTCGATATGCTGGCGAAAGGAGATCCGACAGCTTTCGATGAGTTGTGCGAGGCGTTGTTAAAAAACAAAACACAGATTCATCTTTTACAAATGCTGCTCGACAGTTTCGAGGACAAGGTTGCTGACAGTAAGTATGTTTTTAACTGAGATTGGTTATTTTTCTTATTAAAATGGTAAACTGACTTTTGTTTGAATTTTACCTGTGTCAGTTTCATCTTATTATGAAGCTTTACAAGAAGTAGAAGCACGATATTTTATATTTAAAAACAGTTCGTTTTTCTTTTAAATGTGTAAACGTGAGATTGCTGTGTTTTCTTTCAACTTTAAGTAACGAAAGTAGATTTAAACTCAAAAATAAAACAGTATCTGAATACTTTTGTTTTGCAAAAAAACAGAAAATGAAATAAAGAAGCTTGACATCAATGTGATTTGTGTATATGGGGATTCCCATAATACGGAAAAAGCAAATGATATCACTACTTCTGCTGCAATATCCAATATTTTGGGTGAATTTTTTTTGTCAGTTTAAAGCCATTTAAACTTGATGGAAACTCCTCTGAGAAGGCTACAAATGTTGTTTCAGCGACCCTATGTTTAAAAAATCCTTGTGGAACTTGCCACTGGCGCCCATAAAAACTTGCACCTTTGGTACTTGGAACAGGCCCCCTAAATAATTTTGACTTTACTATGTCTATGGCCCTGACAATTAAGGATGGGGCATACCCTTATAGGCAATCCTTCCCATCCTCCCTTCCCTCTGATCTTCTGGCTGGAGATATTTACCTTAAAAGGACTTGGCCACTTGGCTGGATATTACTCAGTCAAAAAATGCAACTGAAAGTCTTATTCTTGCAGAGTTACATCCTCCTCCCCTGCCGACACAAGCCACAATAAGCGTACTAACATTACAATTACTCTTAGGTTTGGTTACAGAGCCAAATCCTACACCAGCCCACTTACCCTCACCAGGGGACCCTGGGGCTCCTCCTGTTCCTGATGAGATCATGTCTGGCAATACTGTAGTGGTTCTTCCAAGTGGTATGTCAAAAACCTTTTATTTGAATGGCCATAACTCTCAAGTTTACAAATTTATGTTTGAATTAATTTGTTACATAGGAACCCTATAAACCTAATATATATCACCAGAAAGCTTATAAAGTTTTCTAAATCATCATAGCAGTGTTTTATTTTTCTAAATTTGAAATTAATTTAAAAATATGAACTAAAAAAAATTGCCGTTTTCATCCCTTTATGCTCTCTTTCTTGAGTTCCAACTGGACAAATTTTCAGCCAATTACCTTAAAATTTTGGCATTTTGAGAGATTAATTAACAATCAAAGTCCAAAAACGTGCTGGGGATTTTTGAACTTTTAAAGTTAATATATTGCAAGAAAATGCCACTTGTTTCAATTGTAATACTTTGTTTTAGACTTCTAGCTCTTACATTGCAGCAAACCAAAATTTCAAAATTTAACTATTAATAAATTATAATCTCTCAAAATACCAAATTTCAAAGTATGTGTGTTGTGTTCTGCTTTTCCGGCAGGTCCTTCCATATAGTTCCCGTTCCATTGCACACCTCTTAATTACTGAGTAGGGGTCGCCTTTCTTCACCCTGTCCAGCATTCCTATTCGGGGTCTTCCAGGAGGCCTTAATTCTCCCTTCCACCCTCCCCTAGCTCTATGACTAGAGGAATAAGCTTGCAGTGACATAGGGAATGGCTGAGCCAAGTGCCCTGTCTTTTGTTGATGATAGATATAATGGCCCATCTTCCTCCACACGTTGAAGTACTTCCTCATTACATACTTTGTCAGACCAAGAGATGTATAAAACTTTTCTCCAAAGCCACATCTCGCAGCTCTCCAGCCTCTGCACATCCTCTTTCTGCAGGGACCACAATTCGGCCCCATACAGTAGTGTGCTCCAGATGACAGTCTCGATAATTCTTTTCTTCAGATCGAGGCTGAAAGATTTTGTCAGCAGTTCTTTCCTTTTGGAAAACACATCCTTGGCCCGGGCTATTCTCAAATGTATGCATGTATCTTTCTTACAGTATCCATCCTGTGTGATCAGGCTCCCGAGGTAGATGAAGCTCATTACTTGTCAATGACTTTAATTGTTTATCTTCAAGGAAAATCACAAATTCCTCTCCAGGCCTCTTATAAATTTTTGTCACCTTGGTCTTCAAAGTATAATTGGCTGAAAATTGGTTGAGTTGGAACTCAAGAAAAGGAGAATAAACACTTGTCAAAACAATGATAACATTTGTTAGTCATTCCAAATTTTACAACTTAAACATACTCATGACTTAGAAAACTTCATAAGCTTTCCAGTGATATATAGGTTTAAATACAGGTTCCGATGTTTAACAACAGCTAGAGAGATACACCATATTTCACTGAAAACACCACTCAAAGTGTACTGTAACCGTAATGTCTAGTAATAATGTAAATAAAATGCTTGAATACAAAATTACTTTGCCAAAAGGTAATAAATACAGATAATCATTTTATAGCAAATGACATATTTAAAATTAATTTATTTTCTTATTTTCCTCCATAGCTCATGCAGTCTCTCAAGCATCAACTCATGATGTAGTTTATCCCGGACCCCCCAACTCACCACCACCACCCTACACTCCATTGCCGTGACAATAACAGTATAATCATGGAGCATATGTAGTAACATTTGAAGAAGGGGGGAGGGTAATTTCCAGAATTGGTGGGTATTAAATAATATGTGCTGCTGGGTCCTCCATACCTTGTACCACACCAGAGTTTTAACTGAGTTTTGGTAATTTGCTCAAGACTGGCCACCATAATGACCCAGATACGTAAAATCCATACTCTGATCAAGACTAGACAGACTACTTAAACTCTGTAATTTTTATACCCTATTATTCCAGACCAACAGATAAAAAACCATACTTTTAACTGCAGCACATATGATACCTGCAATATCTACTTACATAGCCACAGCATGGGACCCCTTCCCAAGTTTAACCTGCACAATATTTTGTCTATGGTGCAGTGTATCAAGGGTTGAAAATTCCATCAGTGGTGCCAATTTAAACATTGTAATCTCAGAGTTGTGGTAATGACTACTCAGAGACTTGAGTATATTTGTGAATGTGAGCTGGTGATATCATATTTTCTTCAGTGTTACCAGTAACATATCATCAACCAAGTTGTACCATGATGGTTTCAGAGTTGATTTTGTACCAGAACATGAATGATAAGAACTGTAAGTGTATTAAATTAACCCTATGGGGTACTTCATATAGACATAGTGGATCACAAGGGGGGAGCTCAACCCAAAAGGAGTCTCTTTTTCATGCTGAAAGTATTTAAAGGGTATTTTATAAAGATTTCTTGCTTGAAGGTTATAAAAGAGAAGGAAAAACTTAGGAGCAGTCATAGCTCAGTTGGTTAGTGCGTGGCCTTCGGAGCTGGAGGTCCCCAGTTTGATTCTCAGTGACTCCAACATCTGCTTCGACTTTCCTTTGATCCATGTAGCTTTAGCTTTAAATACCCGTAAAACGGGGCACTGACAGAGGGAGGGGGGTAAACTGTGCACACCGTTGGCTTCCATTGATACCAGCTCTAGGAGCTGACAGAACTACCGACGTTAAATAAGGGCTGCCTTTACCTTACCTTTACCTTTAATACTATTTTGGAATTTTAAAGGGTCATTACAAATAATCCAGATGCAGCTAACACAACATACGTATTAAACAAATAAGAAGATTAAAATGTTACTTTTCTGTAATACCATAATTACTACACATACCAAGAATTAAAGAGTATTAACAAGAGTTAGCAGCAACAACTGATTTACATGTAATGAAATGTTTCATTCACTCTTCAGATAAAATGAAAGTTGCATCAGTTTGTGTCACAGGTTTCTTATTTTTGTAACCAAAGATCAATAAATGCCCGTTTTGTTTGCTCACATCCACAGAGTAAGCTGAATACTAAATACTGTTTAATTTATAACATCTCTACCAGTTGTTTGGGTATAACTGTGATTGTTAGTGTATGTCAGGTAGGTATGTAGCTAACATTTGAAAAGGGGTGTTTGTTTTGATAGTACAGTACACACCAAAATTGACTCTGTTTATCAAATTAACAGGGTTGTTTAAAACTAAAACATTGAGAGCGTGTTTAACAAGTTGTTAACTAGTGACCACCAAAAATAAACCTTTAGTTTTGTCCACACTGACAAAGGGGGTTCTTGACCCCCCCCTTTCCCTATGTGCCTGAAGGGGTATCATTTTCTTTTTTTTTTGTATGAAGGGAGTTCCATTTTCTATAACTGTTTTTATTTGAAGGGGATTCCATTTTCTATTGAAGGTTTTTTTTAAAAGGGGTGCCGCTGTAACCCAAAATAGTGTTTTTAAAAAGGATAAGGGGTTGAGTTGAGCTGAGCCCCCCCCCCTCCCCTGCTTTATAAAATGTGATTGAGTACCCCCAGGGTAGTTAATTTTTCAAAAACATTCACAGGTTCACTGAACTAAGAATATGGTATGCTGCCAGGCTTTACAGGTGAAGGGGAAAAAATCCTTTTTCACGTGCAGTTTTTAGTTTTTGCCCTTCGCCTGGAGAGCTTGTTGCAGGCTACTAAGAATATTCAGTGCCATGGCCCCAAAAGTAGACGTTCATATGGTTATAGAAACTGATTTAATAATATATCGGTGTAGCTCAAATTTGAAGCCACCGGAAAGTTATTTAACCAATAAAAACAAATGTTCTCTATTAGTTTTTTGTCATTGTAAAAGACGAGTCTTCTGCTTTCTAATTAAGGGCCGATTAGTTATCTTAACCCGCATTAATCTTTTGTTTAAAGGTTTTATAAACAACATTTAGACACCGGCTACGCCTAAGATTTAGACCTGGTTTAAATAATCGATCCTAAGAGTTTCATGAGTAACCAGTTGCGGCTTTTCTCTTGGATTGATGGTACTTTTTAAAAACTCCCTTGCGCCTTGTTTTTCTCCTCTGCGCCATTGTCGAGCCACAAGACGTCGCAGACCAGCGGACATCAAAAATCAAGCGTGATCAACTTTTGCACAATAAGCTCCGAGTGTTGTAAGCAGCAATCAGGTCTTGGACAAAACGACTAAAACTCGTACGCATAAAAAAGAATTAAAGAGTGGAAGATTGTCTTTCCTTTGGGTGCGTTTCATCCTAAAAGGCCTGATTGAGTCATGCTCGGCTAGTACGTGACAGGGTGATTTAATCAACAAACTGAAGTTGACTAATATGGTATTCGCCGTAAAGTTGGTTAATTACGGAGAAGTCTGGTCTGATCGCACTTAGTTAGACTTCTACCATACACAAAGCGAAAAATATACTACAACTTTTTCGATCAAACCAAACGTGAAAGTAAAGCATGAACTCGCAGTAAGGACGTATCATTTATTAATGGGAGGGGGATGGCCGTTTTCAGTTTGTGGTCACGAGACACTACAATCCTTTTGATCCCCCTTGTTGCTTGAAGAGAAAATCTTCGCTAATCCCCCCCACCTCAAAAAAAATTAGTAAATAACAGTTTCCTAATAAACGGAATTTCTCGCATTTCTGGTCAGACTCGCTAAAAATACGTGAATCCCTCCCCATAAAGTGAATACGCTCTTCCAGCGCCCCTTACGCTATTTGTATTTTTAAAAGAATATTTTTTCTTAGGAGAAAAAAAAATTCTCTACTTTCACTTAAAGTGAAAATTAAACCTATTTCAGTATTTAACATTTTAAGAACAGAAAAGCGTGTACGGTCCGGTGCAATCTGTTGCCCATGCAGATTCTGCGGCTTTTTTTTCTTTTTTGTGTGTGTGTGTTTGTCTTTTCTGGTTTTAAAAGTTGTTGTGAAATTCGGACTTCGCTGCTTCTGGATTCCATCAAGACCTTGAGTTTGTTCAGTCACGCTTTTCAATTATTGGCCCCTCAATGCCTGCTCTGTTAATATTTGACCGAGGTGACAGGAGGAATGTTCAGTTGGTAAACATTTCGCAACACTTATGAACAATATATTCAGTTCTTTTAAAAGACTTTGTTGTGCTATGGTAAAATTTGGCCCCTAATCCCTCAGCTCAACGGAATTACATAAAGAAAACTACTGATTCTTTCAAGGTATGTCCAACATAATGATTTACTGCTTCGAATTCGCCCAATCGATCGTTCGTATCAACTAAACAAGACTAAATATGTGTTCAATCTTTGGTCTGTTAAACTTTCAAATCACCCTGCTAAGTTGGCAGAAAACAACAGCGTTGTTCGTCAACTGAACAATTCACATCTACAGTTTTGCTCCAAGTTCTTGAGCAATCGTTGTTTGTAAAATTGCCTTAACCACACCATGATTAATTTACTATATCCTGTCATGTCAGCCTCCGCAAGGGTCACACATTCTTCCAGTAATGCGTTATATCATAACACCACAAGGATTCACTGAGGCGGGGATTCAGGGTTGTGGAAACTCGACTCCAGTCAGAAATCTTTGCATTATTTTGACGTTCTTGGACGGCTGTAATTTCTCAGTGGAACGTTTCAAATGAGTCTTTAGTGCGGCGCATATATGGTGTTGACACGTTGACTAAGCTTTAAGTTTAGAAATTCAAAATCTTGTAAGATCCCAGAATTAGAAATTAGATCTCTTATAGGTAGTCAGACTATACTGGACTAGCTCGGAGACTCTAGGTCTGATACGTTTTTGAAAAATATGTATTTCTGTAGTCATTGTTGCAATGTGAGACATGTGTGGAATGGGAGGGGGCGAGGAGTGAAGAGAAGGGAGAGGAATGGGGAAGAAAATTACTAATTATAACAGCAATAATTAAGGGCGAGATGTAGCTTTTTCCAAGTTCTGTTGAGCTCAGTTTCTTTGGGGGAGGAGGCTGGGAAGGATGTGATTGACGGGGAAACTCCGAAGTACCTTAATCTTGGCTTTTAGGTTGTATTCTATCACTATCAGAAAATGGAGTAAATATTTAGTATCATCACTCTAAGGAAAAAGCCCCACCTTTTGAGATGAGAAATTCCTAAGATAAAAAATTTTGAAAAGTGAAACAAGACAAAAGTTTCGAGCTAGTGTAATCACTAAATAAAAAACAGAAAACATAGAAATATGAAAAACGCTTTGCGATTCGCTTGGCTTTAAAAACGAAAATTTGAAATAGCATAACGTCATCAGTGGCCAGGCGAATATTGTTTTTGGTCTAACGGTCATCATTAGCGTACAAATATTGTGCTGTATCGTTCGGACATCACATTTAGAATTGGGTTTTTTTTTGTCGTCTTCTATAGCAATTCATCTGCTTCTTTCTTGGTGAAAATTAAAATGGCTGGCCGTGAATCAGACCACGCTGTTGGAAGCAGTACTGGCCGGGGTACTGTAGGGTCCTCACAAAAAGACCAACGACGGCCTGTTGTCCAGTCTCCCAACAGTAAGCGAACAGAAACATGTCCACAAACGGGGCAAGGTCGAAGGAAGGAAGACTGTGGAGACCAAAGCCTTGACATTGGAAGTGAAACAACGGTAGCAAATGACATAACTATCTGTGGAGCCTCAGATAGTATAACTGCCGCAAAATCCTCAAACAGTAGGTCAGAATACACGGAGATTAGCAACACGGATTCTAGACATAACTGGGTCACATTCGACGAGGAAATTTCTCCCAAATTACAGCGTTCAAATCTCAGATCATCTGTACATTCCGTGCGCACCAATAACAACACCCCCAATGATGGGACACGGCGTCATGTCTCATTTTGTTGTGGTGCAGACGAACAGTTAGAATCCAGCTCAGAATTGCCTTCAAGCCATCCGCGCATACGTTCTGTAACCGGTACTAGTGTTGCGTATTATAACTACAGCGAAGCGGAAGAATGTCGGGAAAGCGAGGTGTCCATCAGTGTGTCCACGGGTAGCCCGCGATGTAGCAGACGAAGGACAAATAGCCTGAGTGCTCTGCTCAGTTCATGTACACAAGGACAAGAGAAGCGTGGAACCGCGGTAACGGACTCTTTTGTAAACGAGTGCATTTGCTGCTGTACAGTTCTGTAGCCATAAACCACCCTATTATAAGTCAAGAAATAACCTTATGAAATTTTTAAAATAGAGACAGTGATAGCTACGATAACAATGACAACGTTAAACATAACGATAATGGCAACGACAGTGACGATGAGGATAACGACGTCTGTGACGACGGCGATGGTGAAGTCGACGATAGAAGGTTATAAAGTGACAATAAGATAGCAGTAACGGCGACGGTGATAACGGTGACAGTGATGAAACTAGTACGAAAACGGGACAATGATGATGATGATAATGATGATGATGATGATGATGATGATCGTGATAACCGGATAACGTGTGGCAGTGACGATGAGTTTGGTTTTGGGATTCCAACAATCAGTCAATCAATCAATTAATCAGTCAATCAATCTAACACAAATATAAGCAATTCACTCGAATATGGTTTTCGTAAATTTTAAATTAAATTTCTCCATGAAGTCCGGTTCTTATAGCTGAATTAGTGTAGAAACACTACAATGTGATGTTATAGACCTTCACCCCAATTCGTACATGCCATTTGATAACTTGAATTTAGCTCTTTTCAAATGGTAGAAATGGAAAAGAACAAGTTGAAACGCTTGGATTGGAAGGAAGTCTTTCTCTCCTCTCCCCCTCCCATAATTGCTCTCGCCCCACTTTCTCTCGACGAAAAAAACTCACCGTAGACAACCGGGTACGAATCATGCAAGGAGAGGGGGGAACTCGTTAGAGCGGGGCTGTTGAAAAACGTAGACTTTTTCTGGGGAGTTCGTTAGAAAATGGGAGTAACAAGGTGTTTATCAGAATAAATACAGTTAACACTGGATGACGCGGCTCTTTTGAAATAAGATTTGATCGACGTCAGCCAAAGACAACCTTCAGAGATGGAAAACCTCAAGGGTTGCGTATCAACAGAAACAGTGTTATTATAGGAAAGATTTGGGTGTAGTACAGAGCCGTATAGAAAACAATTTTAAAGTAGTGGGAGGGAAGGTTGAAGAACTGAAGAGGACAAAATAAGTTTATGAAAGTAAAACATTTTGTGACATTTGCGCCCAAAGTTGGGAGAGGGGTCTATCTTTTTTGTTTCATACACGTCAAAAGTTGGGGGGGAACGGGGTAAATGGGGTTTTTAGGTGGTTTTGAAAGTAAAACAAATTGTGACATATGCGCCGAAAGTTGGGGTACAGGGCAAAGGGGAGGGGGGGGGGTACCCAGCCCCTCATTCCTACGGCCCTGTTATAATTTTGCTAATATTCATATGTGGATATATATAAGTTAAACTGAAGTCGAGTTCTGGAAGCCAGTGAAAATTTTTGTTGTAAATCTGAAGTTTGTGTAATCTTGAGAAACAAAATGGTGGATGGCGTAATTTCTCATTTCATACTTACATAATAAGTGGCCGGTTTTCGTCTTTTGTTCTTGTAAATTAATAACATGTCAAACGAGACAGGCGAAAATTGTTCAACTACGGGCGTGTGTCTTACTTCTTTTCAAACCCTTTGGTTCTGAAATGCAACTTTTTTTTGGTTAATCAATATTCTTTTTGGAGATGATTTAATATCAAAACTGAGAGCGCCGCTCTTTCAGCTAAGGACGAAACATTCGATGCTGTGGTTGGGCAGAATTATTTTGATTTGTATAGGTAATCATGCAACTTCGAGTTTATTTGGAATTTATTTGCACAAGTGTTTTTTTCAAAAAGTATCAAAATTGCGTAAGTCCGCGAGGCGAATGCAGTTTGAGCCGAAAATAAATTCTAAATTGAACGAGAAAAGGCGTGTGATAACCTTTTGATAATATGCGTGCAAAAATTACCTGAAGTACAGGATTGGAGGTGACACTCGCAGCGTATCGTGTGACGGAATGTTTTTATCGATTAACTACAATAATCAGGTAATTTACAACTTGCGAGTTCACTTTTAACACGCGTTCAGTTTTCAAGTTCAAAGCTTACAAAGATCAAAAACTTCATAAAATATGAAAAACTGAGAAATTTACACTTTGTTTCCCTTTTTTGTCACTGTGTTTCACGGCTTTGCGCCTGCTCAGGAATTTTTTTGACAAAAAAGCTGTTTCAAGCTAAACTACAGTATCTCCAAACCGGCACTGTTCGGATACCAATTTAAGTTTTTTTAAGAGATAATTGCTACGGATGGTCTGTTTTAGGCGGCGATTAAATCGAATTGTCGTTGTTAAATCTTGTGTTCCGGACCGTAACACGATCTAATAAATTGCTTTAAAATGCATAAAACCTTGGTAGAAGTGATTGATTGCTGTCTTACTGGTGAATTGAGTTTTTTCTTTTGAGATTATTTGGATCAAGAACATAAAAATTTAATTTCTGTTATTCAAAAGCTGCATTGCTCTTACAGCCTTAGCCAATCAGAATCGAGTATTTTTTCATATATATTATTGAGGGAGAACTGATTGCATCGATCAAGAACGAAACATTGTAGATTTGCTATATAAAGTTAGAAAGCAAGACAGAAAGAGAAGAAGAAAACATTTTGGCAAACGAAAACATCATAAAAACCATTACGAACAGATTTTTCTTTCACTCGAACTAATTTCAAACAAGTGGACGTATACAATCTTTTTACTCTTACAACTGAACGGAACAGTACTTTAAAAAGACTACAATGAACCAATTAACAAACCGCCGGCAAAAGTTAATTTGCAACGTCTGATTGAGTGAAAAGATTCGCAAGAAAAGAAAAAGCAGGAACGCGGCTCTAAGGTTGAGTAACAAAAGATATAATGGAGCTTTGGCTGCGAAAATGACAACGCACAGAGTATTATTTTGACCGCGACATCATCATTGTTTTGTTCCATCAACCCAGAAAAATATGATTTTCAGTCTTTGACAGCCAAGAATTCTAATTTCAAGTCAACATATTTTAAGCTGATACCCTTTATTGCATACTTACATATTTTGCTCCCCAAAATTCAATTTCAATAAATTTGACTTTCATATTTGAGTTTTATATTTTGTTACTTTAAATCTACTTACCAGATTTCTGATTGAGCAGCAAACAATTTATATGAAACTTAAAACTTGTTATATCGTTACACACATTCTAGTGAGTATTCAGTGTGATGACGCAATGTGATTTTCTGTAGTTTTAAATATATTCTGGATAAGATTCTTTGCAAGCACAGTAATAGGTAAATAATATATCAGAAACTCTTGTTTTTAAGTACTACGATTTTAGTTCAAGTATAACGTGAACTATGATGAAGTACTGAGTACTTAAGGGTACATAAAACTTTATGAAAATATACTTTTTATTCTTAGAAGACTTGACCAAGGGTTTTCAGTAGTTTTTAAAAAATATGCTAAACACGTTTCTTGCAAGCGGCTGTAATTTGTGAGCCTAACATGAACTATGATGAGGTACTGAGTACTTAAGGGTACATAAAACTTTATGAAAATATACTTTTTATTCTTAGAAGACTTGACCAAGGGTCTTCAGTAGTTTTTTAAAAATATTCTAAACACGTTTCTTGAAAGCGGCTGTAATTTGTGAGCCAACTATCGAGATGAATTGCATTGGAGTACTGGTGGTTGCTTGGTATCTATTAAGTCAAGCTGGTCATTTTTAATCCCAAGACTAACAAATTGTTTTTTTTTTCTTGAATAGACTAAATTATATTGCTTCCAATTAGACAGAACTTAATTACATTGATGCAATCAAGGCTTTAGGAAACCTCATTGTTGACTTCCTTTCTTGTATTTTTTAAACCAGTTGATGTTTTAAGGCCACGTTTTCGGCCCATGGAAACATATCAAGCTGGAACTGAAAAACTGGTCTATAGAGCGACAAATACTGTATACAATATGAATCAGCGCAATGACAAAGCAATTAACTCAAGCATACAAGAAAAACTGTTTTACCTTATGTCTAAATGTTTATTTATAACAGCAAATTGATTGCCAAGTAATCAATCATTTCAAAGTAGAAGCCGCAGGACTTAAAAATAGGTTTCCATGCAAAATGATTTTTCATTCACCTGGTTCTAACATCTGTACCGAAAGTTTACTCGAGTTACAGTACTGAGAGACTGTTCAGATAAAGTCTCTAGTGTTGGTCACTTTTTTTAAGGAACTGTGTGCATGATCAATTTGACTGGGTGCTAACTGAGCTAAACTACACATCTGGGATACAGAATATTCAAGCAAAAAAATGGATTTGTCTTATGAGAGTCCCAACGTTTCAGGGGTGACAAACGGCACGAAGTTTTCCCCCATTCTACGACGTTCGGATGCGATCCCTTTTGTCGAGGTTTTCATGTTAGTTTTGCAAACTGTGATCGCTTTTTGTGGTGTCACATGGAACATTTTAATTTGTGTAGTAATCGCAAGACAACCCGCCATGCGAGTGAACTCCTTTTATTTCTTTATTTGCAATCTGGCCATCAGTGACCTGGGAGTGTTGCTGGTCAATTTTCCTTTGATGACAGTGAGATTGCAGTTATCAAATAACTGGCCATTTGGGGAACTTTTTTGTCTTTACGTCTTCCCTGCAACTGATGTGTTTTTCGGTGCCAGTATTTGGACAATTTCAGTGATTGCTATCCAAAGATATCGAAATATCGCGACTCAAACTCGTTTTCGCGCAAAAGGCGCGACGCGTCGATCAATTCGCCGCAGGGAAATAAGAATTGCGTGGATCATTATAGGAATTTGGTTGTCGTCGTTCACGGTAATGAGTTTGCCAGTTTATTTCTTTATTGAATATGCCGAGTTAGATAAGATGTGTTATGTACAATCACCTAATGTCTACGCGAGCCAGGTCTATACGGTAGTCTTGACCATGTTCTGTTATGTTTTACCGCTGTGTATAATCATATTGACGTACGTGGCTATTTCACGCCAACTTCAGCAAGCCACTTTATTCCATAAACAGATGGAACTACAAAACCGCAACAAAAAGGGGGGCCGTGCGAAGTCACGAGGGCTTCGCAACAGCAAAAAATCGAAGAAGATTTTGACGCCGTTAGTTGTCATCTTTGCAATTTCGATGCTGCCGTTGAATCTAGTCAAAATGGTGCTGGCTTTCTGGCCTAATGTCAGCTCCTGGGATTATTATAGTGTTTTGCTGAATATCTGTACCTTGTCTACGATTGTGAATTCAGCTTCAGATCCGCTTGTGTATACAATTGTCAGTAAAGATTTCAGGGAAGGGCTAAAGAGGCTGTGTGTCAACTGTCCATTAGCACGACAGGCTCAAGCTCCACCGAGCCATCCTAACGATCCATAATGCAATGTGTCTGACCACAAGGGACTCAAGCCCAATGCAGATGCGTACGCCTGTAGGAGAAAGGAATAGTTATCTTATTTGACTCCCGAGAACAAAGAACCCGATAACTCGGTATTCCTGCTAACTCAGTCGAACTAAAACAAACTAAATAAAATTCTCACTTCACGCCTAGTCATTAATTGTTTACTAATTTAATATCTTACTTTCAATATCTCAAGTTCTCGCTTGAGTGTTTTTCCATTTCGTTGAAGGTTTGAGTTAATAATGAGTTATAGGAAGTCAAAATCAATTGCAAGTCGAATACGGTTTTCATGGCCCATTGTTTCA
Organism: Bergia puertoricense; assembly: GCA_026167885.1. Classification (NCBI taxonomy): domain Eukaryota; kingdom Metazoa; phylum Cnidaria; class Anthozoa; order Zoantharia; family Parazoanthidae; genus Bergia; species Bergia puertoricense. The sequence goes on from JANSTQ010173871.1 coordinate 18,887, forward strand.
ACAAAAGTGTCCTAAAAGGGCTCTTTTATGGTTTTGTGCGTGCTCACGGATTTTTTAACAAAAAACTGTTTCAACTGTAATTGTCAATTCTTATGTTCCGGGCCGCAACATAATGCAATAAATTATTTTAAAACGTGTAAAACCTTTTTAAAGAACCCTTTAATCTTTATTAGTAAGTTTCAAATAACAAAGCTAATCCGAAACTTCTCAGATGTTGGCGTATAATTAGCAGTTTTTGATGGAGGAGGAAACCGGAGTACCTGGAGAAAACCCTCGACGTCGGAGAAAACCCAGCTCACATACTTCCCCGATCGGAAATCGAACCCGGGTCGCATACTGGACCGCCCAACTTTTCACTCTTTTTCCCCACGGACTAAACAAGCGCCACGAATACAAGTCCAAGAACAGAATTCATTTTAATTAGTATTTTTAGCCATAGATATTTTTAGCTATTGTTATTTTTAACACTTTATTCTTTTAGAATTCACACAGATTTCGTATATATAGATAGCATTAATTATTCCATGTATTTTTAAACTTTTTTGGCTGAAGAAGGCCGAAGGCCGAAACGTTCTACATTAAAAAGATTTTTTCTTCCAGTCACTGGTTGTCCTGCTTCGTCCCAATTTTTTTTTATCCAAGTCTATACATATTTGGACGGAGTGGACTGTGAATCCTTCTGGATCCCTCTGGCTGGCCTAAACCGTTGGCGTTGTGGCAGTGGACCATTTATTCTTGTTTTGCATATATATATATATATATATATATTTAGAAAATAGAAGCGATAGTACGCACACTCTGATTCGCTGCAGTTGCGTGTTCTTATGACTGGATAGAGCCACGGATTACGCCACGTCAAGCAAGCATAACTTCCCGCGTACGGCAAGAACAAACTTTTCAAAGTAAAATAAATCAGCGGGATTATTTCCATTCCAAAGCAAAAAAGACTAATCATTCAGAGGACTGGGCCAACTATCGTTGCTATAGGAACCGGGCGACAAATGC